>CAJNOL010000291.1:140005-168296 GCA_905250125.1 Rotaria sordida
GGTTTATGAAGAAAAAGGGTATATGAAAGCGTTTATAAGGTTAATAAACCCTTTTAAAGGGTTTATTATTCTATGCCTATTTTTTACAGTAAACCCTACCCATCGGGTGTGAATGTGAATGAAGAGAAGACCTACATCAACATCCGCGCCCTAGTAATTTCATTTGAAAAGATGAAAATGGACTACCAGGTGGATTGTATATTCAAGGTGGGAGTGCATCCATTCGAAATACTGTCATTGCTAATAATTCAGCAGATGGTGCCGGTGGATTATTTTTAGCTAATGAGAAATTTGTAACATTGAATAATGTCAATTTTTTAGACAAACAGGCATATACATGCCTCGGTGCTGCAATATTATGTTCAAATCCTGTATCAGGTTCATTTTCTAGTCTAACTGTAGCTAATAATAAAGCTGATGGATTTGGTGCAGTATTCTGTTTTTGTAGTACATCAGTAACACTTTCAAATTCAATCATTGCTAATAATACTGTAGGTAATCCTTGGTCAGCCAATGCATATTCGAGTATGATAAACGATGGAACAGGTGTAATTCAATCATCGAGCAACAAACAAAGCCCAACTACTATAGCAGATGCTCCTCGGACGAATGGATCGGTAAAAATGGAAAATAATATTTCAGTAGTACTGGATAAAACATCACGGAAAATTCAGGCCATTGGTGCACAAGTCGTATATTCAGGCCCAATGATTGTTTCTGGCTTACAAACTGAAAATGTTTGTCTAAATGTTTCGATTCAAGTAACAGCGCTTACTTTTTATCCACATTGTAAACTACCAATCTGAAGTTTTATACCTTTACTTAAACTTTCAATTCATCAAAGTGAATATTTTATGAAGATTAATTTTACTAATCGCTAGTCAAACTGTATGCTCGGTAGAGAAGAAGAATAATTTTCATCAAAATATCATCGAGAAAAACTACGGTTGTGGTCAGAATGTAGTTCATTACATAAAAAACATGCATTTGAACTAAATTTCCGTGTTCTAACGATATCCAAGCAAGACAATAGTATAATTCGAACTAAACCCAGGTCAACAAATCAGACGTAACACCTTGTAAGATTAAATGAAATCGTACAAAGAATTATTGTCTTAGGCATCTTGCACTTAATCATACTTTAAGATTCTTGAAAGACCTTACCATCTGATCGTTTGATCTAGATGGTGATGTGGATGTGAAAGAGAATAGCCTGCAGTGTTAGTCAAGGTTTGCATGATAAGCTGTTTGTTGATCGATATGTTGCAGACTGTGATGAGGTTGTGGTTTGTTATGTGTATGAGAGGATGGTCTACGTTTTAGTTTCCATTTGGATGTTAGTTTTCTTGTGGTTGTTGGTTTGGATGAGTTTGAATGTTTCTACGGTAGCAGGAGGTTTATGATGTGGTAGAATGTCGATCAGTTGACGGGTATGGTGGGAACCTTGGTGTTTAATTGGATATAGGGGTGCTGGCGACTACTTTATTGTTTGAAGGTGTTGATTTCGATTTGGGTTGCGAGAGCATATGGATGTGAGCTTTGCTTAGGATGCTTGCAGATATTATGTGGGTCTGATTGTAAATGCAAATTGAAGTTAGATATATTAGTAGTTGGGTGTTTGTTAGAGTTGGTGTGGTTGGGGCTATGAAAATGGTTTTTTCAGTCATAATTTATTTGATTCTTGATGCAGATATCAATGGAAGATGTCGGTGGGCTAACTTCATGTGAATATCGATGTTGGTGTAACTACATGTATAGGCATGAACTTCGCTTTAGTTGATTGTGTACGTGTGGGTTCGTGTCAAAGGGTGGAAACATCAGTACAGGATTGGACTTTGTGTGTGATTGATGTTTTCATGTGCATCTGTGTTCCTACCTATTTATTCACACCATCACACATCCATACCGTAACCACAGTCATTATGTCGGTAAAAAGTTTCGTACTGTGGTTAACGTCAAAGGTCGTAAAACAGGGTGTGAGTGTGAGTGTGGGTGAGAGTCAGAGCAAGATCTCTATTCTACCCACAGTGGACAGTCACACGTACACCCCACAACCTTGCTGTAGACAAAAAAATAAATAAAGTGCTGTCAAAGTTTTTTCGCCAATTTTTTATATAATACCTCAGAGATGGTTTCTAAGTCATTTTCAACGATATCATCATTGAACAAAAGTTTGGACAATGTCACAGATATGATGTTTTTCTATTGTTTTTTGTGAAGCCAATAGTAACTTTTCTAACTTGTGTAACATTGTATTGTTCCTTATTTAATTCAAGTTCAAGTAGTTCATATTCGAGTCTTGAAACTAAAAATGAATAATACAAGTTTAGATTCAAAGATCATGTCCAATTCGAATATAATTTGATATATTTAAATGAATTACTCTGGTATTACAAAAATGACCACAAGACAAGATTGACTCGACAAGTAGAAAGAAACCAACGTAACATTCAATATATGTTCCATAGTTGATCGAAACTTGAAAAAAATCAAAGCTAAGTAGATGGAAACAACTCTCGGTTTGTAAATCGAAATTCTTTCGAGCTATTTTGAACAAACAAAGAAATTTATTGACTAAGAATATTCTTGATTTAGTCTTTTCTTTTCTCAATTCTGTCCAAAAGATCTCGAAGAGAAACATCGTGCTGTTGAATTAAATATTTCAACCAGAGATATCCTTCGCGGCTGAAAATCTGCCGCTGCCGCGCCACGATGACCTATAAAAAATCTTGCCGCGGTGATTTTCAAAAAAGTGTTTCTAATTTCACTGCTGCGACTATATTTGACCAGAGATATTGGTACTAGTCCATCAGGTTCATTCAGTTTCGGGATGTTTCGTTTGTAAACCCTGAAATTCTATTAAATTCATGCAGCTTTTCAATGTCCTCCAAAAAAATCCTGCCGCTGCCGCGATGGACATCTCTGATTTCAACTAACATTTGACCACATTGTTTTAGATATTCAATCGACACCTACATCTTCATCAATGTCGATTTCTCTAAATCAAAATAGAAGTTAGATGGAGAAAATCTCTGAGGAATATCCATGCAAACAAAGTTTTGAGTTGAAAAATCAAAAGAATTCGATTGATTCCGAAAAATGTTAAGAAGAAATGATACAGATCAAATAATTCATCAGTAATTACCGTTGTGACATTATATGTCCTTACATTGATTTCAAAGAAAAGTCTTCAAATATCAAACAAATAGACTTAACTCTAAGAAAAGTTCTATTGAGAGAGAAGCATCAATGGGTGACGCATCAGCACTGCAAGTTATAGCAATTGTTTTCTCAACTTGTCCACCTCTCCTATATATACTAAAGTAAAACTACTTAACCTAACGTACACATATTCAATATCTTGAAGGTGAGAATGGATAATTGTTAAAATGTCAGGTAAGTTTTTACATGACTATCAAGGTGTGACTATACTGATCAGTGAACGACAGGTAACGACAAAAGAAAAAAAATTGAGTTTTTGCTAAATTAGATTGAGTAAATCTTCTCTGTTCAATAAAAAGCACATACACTGATCGGAAGAGCATTGAAGCTATTGTCTGATGAGTTAATACTGAAGCTTTATAAATATCATGCCCTTGAGAAAACTAAATTCAAGGAAAAAACAACCCATTTCTATGGAACCATTCACTAAACAGAGAAGGCAGAAATGCGGAATGAACCCATTAAAAAGCTAAGTGTTTTCCAAAAAAAAATTGAATCAACGTCACTCATGATTGTTTTTGGTAAGATATCATCATTGAAATTCGTACGAAGAAAAGAATAACTTTATGCTGTATAGTTATTACAATGATACATCACACTAATTCATTTGGGAAAATGTGTCTTTCTATTTATCTAATGACCCATTACTGATAGGTTATCACATTTGTATTGAGCAAATTTCAGGAATTTTTCTTAGTTTGACATTGAAAAGTTGTCATAATCGTTACTATGTAGTACCGATAAACGCCATGTTCAATGCAATGTAATTTGGTTTACAATATTTTAATGATGCTATTTGAAATCACAATGTTATCTTATGGAATAGCATCTTTACACAGATTGTAGTTCTCACTTCTCTTTATATTCATATAAATTTTTAGAGGACAATGACTTAGTTGAATGGCTATTAGACAAATTTCGTTCAATGAAAACTCAATAATTTATACTTACCACAACCTAAATATTGTTAAATGCATATACCATAGTATAGATGTTGATTGTGCATTTTCGGTATATCATCTGTTAAAAGCAATTTTCTGACTAAATTAAACTTCTTTTTTTACGTGTATGTTCTCTTTAGTTTTTGAAGATTTGTTTGAAGAACTAATACTTTTTCAGTACCTATCAACTTTAAGAGCATATCCTGATATTGAAGTATCACTCACAAATGGGCACTTTGACAATCATATCCTGACTGACAGTCAAGCTTAGGATAGGATCATATGTTGGATAGATCAGATGGAACTGAACAGTCAATTGAATTTAACCTGACCTTGAATAAATTCTGAGTTAATTTCTACGAATAATTCGACTCTTTCTCTCAAAACTAAACAGATTTCGATGGGAAAGCTGAACAAATTAGTATCAGTTTCATTTCTATAGTAGATCTGCGTACTTAAGAGGTCCCCTTAGAAAATCGAATTTTCAAGGAAATATCGAAGTTGAGTTTTTATCATAGAAAGATACAGCAAAGCTTCCTCTTTCAGAATATATATAGCTTTTTGGAAAATGAACAGATTTTCAAAGACCTATCACATCAAATTTTGAGTCTACTACCATATTTTTGGAGAAATTTTCGTAGATTTTCAAAGATTTTCAGTTTCAAAAAAACTGCGTTGCCACTTGTCTTATCATTGAATAGGACATTTTAATATTAACCAACATGCCAGATGGCGTTAGCTTACTGCATCTGATACGTGCTTTAAAAAAGTCCAAGGATATATATTGTAAATATGTCATTTTAATATGATTTTTTTGAATTGAAATGAAAAAAATCCATTTCTAAAACTTCTTTAGCGTTTTTCTCAGAACATAGTTTCCAATCAGAAAAATCGGAACTCCTTCCTCATTTCTCTAGCTATAACCAATATTTTCTTTTTGTTTTAAAGGCCTCAATGAGAGTAAATTTCTGTCCGAATGGATTTTTTATAGTTGGTTCCTAGGCTGAGACAAGTGGGATTTACTGTCGTTGGATCACCATTTTTTATGCTAATTTTAAGACCCGTCTACGAAAATGCTTATAAAAAACGAGCAATAGGGAATCTAAAACTTCTGTTCGGACAAAAGTTGCGTACTAACATTAGCTTTAATTTGAAACCAGTTCGAGCTCTCTACCTCATCTTACGACGGAGTCATATCGATTCTTCTGAGGCCAAAAATGACCTATGAATCAGCTGAAAATCTGGTCTAGTACGACCAATCGAGCTGAAATTTTTTACCAGAAGCGTATGTCTCTAGGATCACTCATCCTTAGAAATTCCAGCACGAAAGAACCATTCTAAGTGGAAAATCTTTTCTGAGGGGAACCTTAAGTATATTACAGAACAGTACAATAATTAAACAAAATAACACAATAATTAATATGATAAAATATCTACTCTTGTAAAATTCTAATCATAGCTATCGTTCAATAGAAAAATATTTACATACATATTTAGAATGTGATTATCCCATTGATATACAATTTTGCAATATTTCTTTAAATATATATATTTATATATTTGTTTTCTGATTTAGTTCGTACTGTTCGATTTTTTTTGTCACACATGCAATCACTTCCACACTCACTGACACAATGTCACATCTGGAAAAATATTGACACACAGATAATGAACAGAAAGAAGAAAAAAAAATTTGTACCACAGAAATGGATACGACAGCAAAATACAGTAAAAGTGACAAAAGAAAAAGAAATTCTTTGATGATATGAATACACGCATAAAGACAATGACACCACCACGGATACACAAAATAGCACCATTGATTGTGTAGGATAGGTATTGATTTTTAGGAAAATTGAACGAGAAGAAAAAATGATCTGCCATGCCATTTCGACAAATGTTGGTCTTACATCAAAAGTTTATTAATGATCGAAAAAATAAATAAAATAACACCGGGAAGTGTTAAATTTAATCATCACGAATATTAAAACAACGAGATAAATCACCGTTTGGGACCACAATAAATTTCTAAAAAAAAAAAAAATATTATACTGACGATTATTTAAAGACAAAACACGTACGATCACTTTCGCCTGCTGACAAGTTTTCAGGTGTAGGCGAATGAGGATAATCATCACTTGACTATTGAAAAAAATAAAATATATTAAAAAAAAAGAAAGCTTAATTAGTAAACATACAACAACAATAGTTGATTTCGATACTGTAACTGGTTTTAATATGCCACAATCATCAAATTTAATATCTTCATCATTTTCTGATATCATTTCAAATATATCATTTATTGCTTTTAATTTTTGTCTACTTGACATATCTTTTAGACGAAAAAAAAAAATACAATAATACTATTCATTTTATTTATTTTCACGACTCACCTACACCCGAAGCTGTTTTTGTTAATGTAAAAATTCGTTGATTATCATAAGCACCAACTAAATCATTTAGATTAAGTGGTATCAACGAGTCATTCTTAAAAAAGAAATCTTTAAATTAAGAAAAAAACAGATTCGCTTTTCCTACCGCATAAAAAACAAATTGTCCGATAGATAATTTTAATTTATCAACAATTGGTTGTAAAATTTGTAAAAGTGTTCGTTTTGGATCACATCGTACACATAAAACTTTTAGTGGAAAATCAATACGTATTAGAATACGTATTTCAACACGAATTTCTTTTCCAGATAATGTTGATAATGCTTCATGCATATCAATTGGCTGCTGAAATACAATGAAAAAAAAAATACTTATGAGTCAGATATAAACAATTAGATAATAAATAGATAACGTTTGATATGATTATAAAAACGCAACAAAAAAAAGAAAAAAAGCATATTTTTATTTTTTTAATAATGATATTATTACATAAAATGTTTTATTTTATTCTTTGCATTTGTATTTATTACACAAATGCAATTCCACCGATTGAGCAAACTATGGAAAAATTAATTAAACTTATCAGTGATGATCAAGTAAACGAGATGTTTTCTTGAATAAATTCATTAATTTTTATTTTTTTAGGTTTTAAAACCGGCTGAATTTAAATTTCCACAATGGGAAAAAAAATTAGGTCTTTACCGTTCTGAAGTTCGGCTAGACTTTTTTGGTGAACCATTACAAGCTGAGTTACGTAAAAATAAATATATTTATGTTTTTGATAATAATATGTTCGCTACCGGGTATGTTTAAAACAATTTTATATATTTTCAAATAAAAAGAAAAGACAAATCTTTTATTTTATATAGTTGGATATCAAGTGTATTACTAGAAGCTACTATGTATGGTCGTGCTCCAAAAATAATCGATACAGAACGTTTATCGTTGGCTATTGATGCAATTGAAACATTTCATGATCACAATCAAAATGAATCTTCTGTTCCATTGATGACATTTTGGTCTCAAATATATAATCAAACAACAAATACATGGCAATCAGCACCAGATAATTTACGTTATTTAATTACTGATTTTGATGATAGTCTTCAGCTTATTGAAGATATTTTAAAACTTCTTGGAATAAAAAATATTGCACAATTAATTGATAAAATTCGTACAAGTAGTGCAGCATTTAAAGATGTTTTTCAAATTCCACCTGATTTTGATGATACATATTTAAATATAGGTTTAGGTGTACAATTAAAATTATTACAAGATAAATATCCATCACTCTATTTACGTTGGTTACAAACAAATTCTAATATGAAAAAATTAATTGATTTAACATTACGTTATGCTTATAAACCATCAAGTCAAAATTTAGATCAAAATACAATTGATCCAAGAACATATTTTTGGATAAGAGATTTTGTTCGAGATAATCCACAAGCAGTTCTTGCAACAACATGGGCACAAAATATAACTGAAGTTCGAACGATAGCACATCGAGGTATTAGAATGCCATTTAATTTAAATAATATTGATGTTACTGTTGGTGCTAATGTTATATATGGAATTACAAGTGCTATTATTTATGATTTAGTTGATTTTAAAGATTATTTTAATCAAGATATGCAAGTAAATATTATTTGATTTTAATTCTTTTTAAAATTCTTTAAGTTAAAATTATTGTTGTTATATAACAATTCGTTGTTGTGAAGGCCAGAAACATGTCACACTCATTTTATCTTATCTAACTGAGATAATAAATCATAAGATGTGTTGACATCTGAAAGTATCTTTTAGAGAAAGAAAACAAAAAAGAGAATTCTTAAGTATAATCAAAATAATTATATCAACAAAAACAAAACAAACTTTCAATGAAATCTTTGTCAAATTTCAATAGAATTATTTTTATTCTAAATGACAGAATGTTACAGAAAAAGAAAATTCTTTTTCTTTGTAAAGATCTAACTACTGTTTTCGCTAGTAATGAGATATAATTAACTATAATATTTGCAGAGATAACGATGGCATTTTCCGCTACATATTTTAAACAAAAGACTAATAATAACTAGAAAATTCAAAAATATACATTGATGTCTAACATGACATATTTATTATTGTTTTTTTTTTTGTTCAGCCCTCTTTTTTCTTCCTCTCATCAAAAAACTATCTATCTACTACTAGAAATTATATCTATATTTGTTACTATAGAATTAAATAGTGATTAATAGATGGTGTGTATATTTAGACATTATATTTATCAACAGCATCATTAATAGCATGGTCAATAAAAAATTCAATGAAAAATCGTCCTGATCTTGCACAAGTTTATTATCCATCACATTATAATTTTCTTTGGTATGGTTCACGTAGTTTATTTCTTCTTGAATTAGCACGTCGTCAAGATAAATCACTACCCGATGTATTTAATCGTGTTTATTCATTATTATCGGATGTTTATCGTAGTGATGTTGTAAAATTTTTTCAAGATCATGTTCGCTCTGATAAATCATCATATGATGATTTTCTTGGTACAAATGATACAAATATATTTGGAAAATTAGAACCAACAGGTGAAGATAGAATATTTTCAACAGCACAAACTGTCAATATACTTATTGCTTCATTTACTTATTTTGATATAAATACAGGAAGATTAAAATGGATTACGAATGAAAAACAACTTGATACAATTAAAATTATGATTAATAATTCGATATCATGGCTTCTTGAGAATGCATTTAAATATCAACCTTTTAATTGTTTTTTTTCAGGTTCTGTTAAAGGTTTTAATCAATTACCATTTTGGTATCCAGCAAATATTTATCAATTTTTAAATGGAACTACTTTCGATCCAGATCACTTTGATACTGAAAATCAATCTCTTATGGATTCAATTGTTGGTGTTAGTGGATATATTGATGAAACAACATATGAACGTATGATATCTCAAAAACATTTTAATGTATCAACACCAACAACATTTAATGGGTATAACGTACCAGGTGGAGAATTTCCTTTTTGGTCCTCGCAACCTTATACACATTCAGTAACATTATTAGCACTTGCTCAATACAATAATTTAGATGACTAAATAAAAGTCTATTTTTTTTTGTCCTTCTTACCTGATCATTTGAAGATGTTGAATACAATTCTGTTCGATACCAAATAAATCCACGTTTTGCAAATAAATGATTTATTGCTTTTTGAATAGATACATTTGTACAATTATATGTTAGAACTACTGCTGATGTTTGATCGGGAAATATAAAACGACAAAAACGCGATGTATCTATTGATAATGTTGGTGAATTTTCCTATAGAAAAAAAAAATAAAAACAATGAGAATTTTGTTGCTTGTAAAAATCTAAAATAAGAATAACTAACAATTAAAGTTTTCTTTTCAGAAAACGATGTTGATTCTTGATTTGTTTCTGAACGTGAAAGAAAATTAAACGATGATGAATCTTGTTGAGTAATATTTGGTAAAATTTTATTTATTTTACTTGATAAATTTCCACTATTCGTTGGTATTATTAGTGAAGATGATGATGATGATGCACTAGCAAGTTTTGTTTGTGTTAATATAGTTCCTAATTCAGTTGAAGCTGATTTATTTGTAATTGGTGATGTTAGAAATGGTGTTAAACATAAATTTTCATGTATTGGAGTATTTGTACTAGCATTAGCAGTTTGATGATGTAAATTGGACAAAGAGGAAGGTGTATCACGTTTAACTAGATGTTAAACAATAAAATTATTTTATATTTTTATCAACAAGAAAACAAAATATATTTGTCTTATAATAAAAATACCCTAATTTTTTAAATAAAAATAAATCTAGAAAAATGGTATGTGAAGGTTTAAATACTTATTTTATCTACCTGAATAAAGTAGAAAAGACAGTGAAAACATGCGCATGCTGTACACTATTCATCATCACTGGATTCTTCGTTGAGCGTGTTACTCGCCGAGGCTGTGACTGCAACGAAGAGAGGATCTATATCGATTCTTTATTACGATCAAGAATCGCACGACGACTATATAATGTAGCACAGTTATCCATATGGATATATAAATATATGTATAGATAAATGTGGAATAATTAAACGAAGAGTCAGGTTGTACAATAAGCATTAATTTTCATTTTTGTCTTTTTTTTTCTTTTTCTTTTTATTATATTTCGAGTTCAACAATGAAAATTAATAATAGGATAAATCCATGGGAATCCTACCATTGTTCTAGAAAAAGATTTTTTTTTATGAATTTTTTTGTGTTGGTGAGGTGTATAGTGGATAGAGAATAATTTCGGTCGAAAAATTTATGTGACTTTTGTCTAAAATACTGTTGCTTCAGGTCATTTTCAAGGAACATCTGTGGATGAGATGGATCACCAAAGTTATTACAAGGTTGAAAGCTTATATTTTGTGCAAAGGTAGATCATCACTAGACTAGCACAACCTCCGAATGGTTCTTTGTTTTAATGTATTTTGACTGAGATATAAGATTTTTAAAGGTAACGACTTCTACGTGTTAATTATGAAAAAAGCATGTTGGTCCAAATGATGCAAAAGTCATAATCCTTAAAAATCTTATATCTCAGTCAAAATACATTGAAACAGAGAATCCTTTGGAGGTTGTGCTAGTCTAGTAATGACCTATCTTTGCACAAAATATAAGCTTTCAACATTGTAACAACATGGGTAATCCACCTCATTCATAGATATTCCTTAAAAATGACCTGAAGCAACAGTATTTTAGACAAAATTCCCATAAATTTTTCGGCCAAAGTTATTGTCTGTCCATTATACACCTAACCAGTACAAAAAAATCTTTTTCTAGAAAAGTGGTTGGGTTCCCATGGAATTACCCAATAACTAAAAAAAAAAAGTACTATAATGTGCAAGACTATTTCTATATATAGTGCTTTGATAATAACACACCAATTTGTTTTTAATAGTGATTGGTGACATGCTATTTTGATCTATCTAGCTCACGAATTTATATATATCTTTATATGTATGTATATGTTTCTACAGCAGAATAGATCAAATCGATCAATCATTGATGTACGTTCACACCTCATTCGCATGCAGAACACCAAACAACTGACACGAAGCTGTCAACAAACGAAACGATTAGTATTAGCAAATAGCAGTAGTTGATGTATTATTAGTAGCAGCAGCACAAATTGATGATGATGATGATTATTATTATTATTACTATCACTTTCCTCTATCTATTCGTGGCTCGATCTCTCTCGAGTTTTCACGAACAGATGGGGAAAACACACTTTTTTTTTAATATTAATTAGACAGACTACGGTTTTTTCTATGTTTATATATATGCAGAACAACAAAAACAAAGAATAAAAAAAAAAAAGAAACTTGCTTGTCTCTGGTGTAGCTAGATAAATTAAGAATGAATAGAAAATATATTAATCAAGAAACAGACTTAGCTGTATACAATAATAAAGTAGATAATTAGACATAAACAAACCTGATAGACGTTTCCATTTAATGAATGCTTCAAAAAAAAAAAAAAGAAATAATAATAAAAATATAAATGAAATGAAATTTTTTTTTTTAATTTTTACCTTTTGTCCAAGGTAAAAGTGGACTTCGTTTTTTATCTTTCTTTTCATCGTCTTTTAATTTCGCCTAAAGAACAGGAAAAGGAAATTTCCTATGTAATCAAAATTTTATTCTATTCATACAAAAGAATCAAGTGTTTTTGTTCTTTCATCATAATTTGATGAAGTTTGTTGTTGTTGTTGTTGTTGTTGCTGTTTTATAAATGGTATACTTTTACCTTCCATTTCACTCATAATACAATCTTTATACATATTTGATTTAAGAAATCTACTATATGAATCATATTTCATTAATTGGAATATCTGAGATTGAGCCTTTTCAAATATATGAGCATGAGGCTTATTTAATAATGACTGTTGACATTCTTGTCGTGTTCGACTATCAATATTTATTGGACATGAACCATCATCTGTATCATGTAAATAAGTGGACCAAATTAAATTGGCATGATGACGAATCTTTAGGGAAAAGAAGAAAAAAAAACTATGTATATTTTAATCAGATGAAATTAAATTAAATCAAACCTCTTCTGGATCTGACAATTTTTTAAATTTTTCGCATGCAATCCAAAATTGAATATTTTCTTGACTAAATTCTTTTTTTAAAAATTCCGTAAATACATGTAAACCTGCATCATCATTGAGCAATTTTTCAAAACCAACAGCCCATGAAGCAACACGACCAATTTCTAAAAGTTTATTTGTTGCTTCAGAATCATCTTGTTCACATTGTTTATGAACACTTGTTAAAGAATTTGATATTGATAAACGTGCTCCTGATAAATCTCCAGCTTCTTCATCAGTAACTGCAAGTGACTGAAAAATATAAATGAAAAAAAAAAAATTTCTCAATTAAAAATCAATTTATCAGATAAGATCAAGTATCATTCTATTGATCTTTATACCTTAGCCTTAATAAATTTTTGTGAAGAGCGATAAGATACAATCTGCGACGACATCATGACTTATTATTGTTGTTAGATTCAAACTTTCTGTGCAAAAAGAGCCAAACACCGAAAGAGAACAAAAAGAGAGTATGGGAAATTGAACACGACACGAGAAGGAAGAACGTGTATAGGCTCTCTTCCTGTCTCTTTTTTTTTTGTTTTTGGTTTTAGTAACAAAATGAGCTTTGGATGAATCAAACCTCTTTTGCTCTCGTTTCTTTCTCTATCATTTTACTGTTCTGCCTCTCTATTCTTTTGTAGATCGCTTCTCTCTCTCTCTCTCTCTCTTTCTCTCAATGTTGCTAGCGGCAGTGATAAATATTATTCTTGTTAAGCATTAGTTGATGTATTTTTCCTGTCATTGAAATATGCGTAGCGCATCAATGAAGACAAAAAAAACCGAGAGGACAGCGACTGTCTTAATATGTCACTTTTTTTGACATGCATAAAAATCGAAATAACTAAATGTACCTCTTTGTATTTTATCTAACTCATTAGACATCTTTGAAAATTGGAAGAGAAAAAAAAAACGCCTATATCCGTACTAAAGAAGGAACGAGATAAATTTTGACAATAAACTGAATAATTACTTTGATTTCAACCGGAAAGATGTCTTCATTTCTTTCTTGTTTGAATGATAATAAGCAGATGTGACTTGTTTTTATCAAAATTACAATTCTATCTTCATTTTTTTAAAATCTATATCAATTGTATGAACGAATAATTTGTGTTAAGTTATTGCGAATTCACCTCATATAATAATACTTAATGTCATCATCATTATTGCCCCTCTGATCTTCTGATATAGTTAAGGCTTATCTATTTTTATCAGTCGTAGAATTGTAACCTCGAGATTTCAGCAACAAGAAATTCTTAAAAGATCAACACTATATCATCCCTTTTTCATACATTTGTTCATATGAATGGTATTGATCTGATATCATAATATTTAGTAGAAAAAGAAGGAAAAAAAAAGAATGACAAGTATGATACATTGCGTGCAAAAAAAAACAAATCAGACAAAGAAAAAAAAAACAATTTTGAGGTCGGATGCCAGAACCATTACTATAATCACCATTGCATTGCATGATTATTTTTTCACTGATTCATTCTCGTTTTGACGGAACAGCACAAAATTACTAGAGGAAAAGACATCCGATGTCATTATGAATATAAAAACGGAAAAAATATCGAACAAAGAAAACGTTCATTAAATGCTTCTTCTTTAAAGTAGATTAATGAAAACGAAAACAAAAAAAAAAAGAAGCTTTAGCTAATATTATTAGAAAGTTATCTTATAAAATAGTTCTAAGTCGTCTTGGGATTTGTTCATAACAATCTTTCTTAACCTTTAAGATATATCAATGATAACAATAGATAGATCTCTAGAGAGATTTTAAGATAGATTTCTATAAATACAATAATAATAATAATAAGAAAAAAAAAAGAAGATAGTTTTATATTTTGACATACATTCTTATTTCATTAGAGATTTTAATCTCTAAAGATCAACGAAAATAAAGTCTATTGATAGTAAAATAATACGTTGAATGAATTTAATTTATTTGAATCTCGCTCGAGAAGAATATATTTTGTTTGATAACTTTTGTACATACCAATGTATTAGCAAGTTTATAATCATTGATACTCGACTGACGACGAAAGTCGGTGAGAAAATTTCGTATAAATAAATGGCGATGATGGTGATGATGATGATGATGATCACCAGTCGCACTAGTACTATTACTACGCATGATTCTCTTTTGAACATGAGATAGATATATTTAAAAAAAATTTTTTCAATGATTTTTGTTATTGTCTTCGTTGTTCTTATTATTATTGTTGTTGTAGTAATAGTGATTGATTGTTGTTTGTGAATCTATGCGTGTGAATATGAAGCAAAAAAGAAGGGAAGAAAGAGAGTAACTCTATCTTCGATTCGCTACTATATGTTGTTGACTAACAGAGTTTCTTACTCTTATAATCCTTAAAAGCTCAGTGGCATGCGATGCTCAGACAACGAATCCTTCTTTTTTGTTCTTCTTCATCGCCTTCTGTTATTCATACGCTACAAATATTTTCTATCGCGTCACTGCGCGCAAGTCTTTTCACTATAGTCCATACAAATGGATCCAAGGCCAGAACGGACGCATGATAGCGCGCATGGAATCAATAATTGAGTCTTTTCGATTGACAATAGCGAATGAGAAGAAAAAAAGAAAGTAGTAAAGACAACATTGCTTTAGTCATTTTCTCTATTGATCACATCGATTAGATACTACTACATATATCAATGAATACTAATAGACTTTCTTCTCATTCATATCTTAAATATAAGAATAGATTGTCTATTTCAATCTATAATAATGCATTTATTAGGTGCTTATATAAAAGAAATAACAAGTCAAATATAGTGTGAAAACAGAACAACTTTTTATAGAAGAAAGGAAAACGAAGATCTAGGATGTATAAACATGAACAAAACAATAAAAAAAAATGCATCGTGTGCACTAAGCCGGAAGTGATCGATTCCAAATGATGTGATCCTGAGTGTGCACACACGCAAACCCATAAAAATAAATGTAGGAGGAAAAACAAAATGTTATTCCCTAGATTATAGAAAGACAAACTATCTAGGCCTTCGAAACAGGAAAGATAACTAAAAATGATTTAATGACCAATAATTATTTCTTATTACACTATTGCTTTCACACTATAAAAGTTAATTAAAAAAAAGATTACAAACATATCAAAATTGAAAAACAAAACACGAATAATAATTTGTTTTTTTTTTAAATCTTTGCCGTATGAATATATATATATATATAATTTTTCTTTAAACTTGAAAAGATTGTTAAGATTAAAAAAAGTCTAAACAAATTAGAATGAAAGGGAAAAGCAAAAGATACCTTAGCTCGTTTAAATTGTCGAAATCTGATAAATTGTGATTTATAAACTTTTTTATTCTTCTTTGCATTGAAAAAATCTTGCTGACGATGTTTATTCATATTTATCATAGTTGTGACCGAATGAATACCATCAAATTTAGAATGAGAACAACTATAATAGCAATGCATTTCTATTTCACGTTTATATATATATATATTTATCATTTTTTTGTTTATTAGATAGTATAAATAGGAGAAAATCTGATCACGACTATCTAATAGGATCACGAACTGTCTCTCGTTTTTTTTCTCTCATTTGTTATTATTCAAGTGTGAAAAAAACGCTCCTACGAAAAACAAAAAAAGACAATGATTCTCATCATGCATAGTTTATGATGAAGAAACAAACAAAACAAAAAAAAGTTGAGAATTAATCAAGCACAATTTTTCTATTAGTAAGAAAATTAGAAAAAGATATTTTAATGAGATTTCCACATGTAAAAATCTTATATTGACTATTGTTCTTTTGTCTATTCAAGATATTCGATCATAAGAGATTAAGTAGCAAATTTTTATCTTTTGTATTTTCGTTTTTCCGCATCTATAAAAATCATTATACAGAATAAGTCTTTTCTTTTTTCTTTACTAAAAGAATAAAAATATATTACGCTTGATAGAATTAATTTTCGTAATAAATTAAGATCTTCTTTCTTTTTGTTGTTGTTTTGTTCCGAAATAAAGCAGACAATAAGATTTTAAGAGACTGATAAAAGTTAGTATGTAACTGATTTTTTTTTTATTGTATTGATAAAATCGATTTATCTCAACATAATCTCAAAATAATAAATAATAAGATTCTCTTTTTCTTTTCTTTTTTTTTTTTTTTTCTTTTGTTTTATTCAAACCTGAGCAGCATGGCTTGGTAATGGAGTATAACAAGAAAGACGATGTGTTGTTCGAGCACAATCGGTCATAAATTCGCCCAATGTTTTGATTGTTGATGTGGACATTGTTAATATTCAAATGACAATTGTCAACCGATGGATAATAATGATACAAACATAGATTTCTATATGTGATTTTCTTTTTTTTTGAAACTCAATGTTCATGGAATGTCAATGCGTATATGCGTGTGCGCATATTTTATAATAACATTTTGTTTATTGCCGATGTCGAACGACGACAAACGAGAAATATCGGCTGGGATAGTTCTAGACGACGCGCGGAAAAGAGTGATGAGAGCGAACGAGAGACTTATTAATTCTAATCGTATTAGAAAAGAAGACAGAAGGCCGGACAACAGATATAGATAGTCAAATCATCACATTTCATCGCGACAACGACGAACATAGACAAACTTTTTTTCTTCTTCAGACTTCAAGTTGCGCGCTAACGCATGCCGTGTAAAAAATATATATATATACGTTGCTAAAGTCTCTTCTGATCATTAGACAATATTCGATTCTCGCGTATGCGTTCGCTCTCAGATAGAATTATAGACAGAATGATAAACAAATCTCGTACTCACAAACGCGTCACAAACTGAATAGCCCGATAGAGTAGAAAGAACATGCGAGTGCTATTTCTTTCGGATGAAATGAAAGAAAAAAAAAAGATTGTTTTTATTTGGCTCGTCAGTAAAATGAACAAAGACAGAAAAAAGTGCCGCTGGATAATAATCATAGAATGACAACAAAGAGAATGGAAATAACAAATTTCTCAAACAATTTGTGATTATTTTATAAAAATAAAATCGAATCGATTGCAATGATAAAAATTTTGTAATTTATTTTATCTACTTACATATTGAAAAGTGTTTAAAAAATCTTCAGACATAAATTTTTTAGAATAATTTCATTGTTATATTTCTTTTTTTTATCTATTTTTCTTTTTTTGATCAAAAATTTCCAAAAACCAACTAATGACAAAAATAAAATTGATTTGCAATGTATTTTGTTATAAGATTTTATTATTTTCTCAAATCAGACTTTAATACATTAATAGAGTTCACAATGAGAAAAATATTTTTCTTATCGATAATTACAGTAGTATTACATTTACCGCCAATAGGTAAAAGAAAAGGCTCTTTTCTTTTCTTTTATCAAAAAAAGGCTATTTTTTCCTTCTTTTTTTTTACCCAAGTCGATGGAAATAACGATCAAATTTAGCCTGAAAAAAAATTCATCATTCTTTTCAAACCATTAATATATGCCTCGGCGGAAAAAACAAGAAAAAAAACTGGATCAGTTTATGCTATAATGAATCATATTTATATATCCTTTGAGAATTCTTTTTATGTTTTTAATGATCTTTTCTTCTTTTTTTTCTTTTCAATAAAATTCATGTTCTTTTTTTTTTGAAATTAAATTTATCGATTTTCTTTTTTAGTATAACGTCATGATAATTTGAAAGATTATTTTTTTTTTTCTTATTTTTAATTCAATAAGTATTAATTGAATCATATTTATTAAATATTCTACGAAGAAAATTCTATAAAAAGTGACAATAAATTAAGCATATTCTTTATTAAATTTATTTTCAAGACACTCCCCTCTTCTCGCACACAAAAAATTGATTTTTGTTCCAAACACATTCAAATTTTCATAATATATTATGATTTTACTAAAGAAAACTATGATAAACTTCATAAATTAATAATGATAATGTTTTTTGAAAGATGTTCATCAAATTATAATTAATAAATAGCTTATATTACAATCCGGAATTTTTTTGTAGATGTCTGTTAGAATGAATTGGCTTTATTCTTGTCTCAAAGACGACACTTAAATCTCAAATATGACAGATTTCTTTCTTTTTTGTTTTCTATAGATTCTTACTTTTTATACTAAAGAACATATTGACCTGTTTCAATATCATAAAAAATAAACAAGAATCTCGTCTCAAGAATACATTCTTATATAATAAATCAGAGCTTAACTCCAAGAAAGAAAAAACACTCAGAAACTGTCATACAAATAATAAATTGACTAATAATTATGTTAGTTATGAAATCCATGTCTTAGACAATATATACTTCAAAAATGTCAATTTCGACCATAAAGAATGAGTTTTGGTAGGTAAGTGACAGAAACTATAAACAAAATGTCATAAAAATGAATGCCTTTAGTCAACAAGTTGTATTGATTACAAGAGCTCAAGCTTCGGGCTATGAATACACATGCTTGTCAAAAAATTTTTAAAAATTGATGATAATCAAATTTTTTTGATTGGAATTTTGATTTTCAAATAAAGAAGAAATATTCAATTATATTATTTAGAAAAATTTTCAAATGAATAATGATTAATATTATTATAAACCACACAAAATAAAAATTACATGTAGATTAATCTTTGTTTTTTGTTTTGTTTCTTACTATATAATATAACTAAGTATTTTGTTAAGTCTTTTACAATATGAACTTTAATTTGTTTATCAAGAAATAGTTTCTTTTTCTTTTTCTTTTTAAATACATAATTTCATCATGTAAACATAACGAAAAAATATGCACTTCCTATATGAGAACTAAATAGATAATTTAACATATTGATTCTATACTAGAGTCATGACATTTTTTTTGCAAACGAATAAATCAACTAAGTTCATTAGAGAGTCGATTGGTTCTTCATGTTGTTTTCTTTTATAATTTAGTTCTATAGACATTTTCAATGATAACAATCGTTTTCTTTCTTGCAACCGTTTCTCTTCCGCAAGACGATTAACCGGAATAAACAATCCATCATCAATGCTAGTTAGCTGCTACTGATGGCTTCGCATGGTTTATCTCTCATGTGTTATTTAGCATAATTTCCTGGTGTTTGTCTTTGTTGAAAAGAGAGTCTTAGTTGAGTTGGTTTCAACAAATTTAGCATCTGTCGTCGCTTGAAGGAAACGATTATTTATTATGTGAGTATGCAAATACGAAGAAAAAATAATAATGAACTGTTATTGATATGTATATTTAACAATTTATATGTATACGAATTTATTTAACTATTAAATTGATGTTAAAATGAAACTCAATTAATGTCAAATAATTTTTTTTTTGACATTATTCTTTAAAATATTTTATCCATGAAATATATTTATCTAGAGAATAAAATATTTTTCTGTTCGATGTCATCATCATCATCATCATCATCATCATACATCTTGTTGAAAAACACTTATAAACATGTATGTCTTCGACAGAATAGATATCTAATCTTACTCGATCTTTTGCATTTTCTATATGTCAATGACCAACAAGAATACTTATCATATACTGTAGACATACCAATGTTGAAGTAGTAAAACTTGCTTTACGTAATTGAGAATTTCGACGTTGATGATGGTTGACAATTGATGTGCGACGTTGATGATTACTGACACCAGAAACATTAATATTCTGTGCACTGCTTATAGATAAACGATGTGAATCTACATCCAATAAACAATGACTAGTACTTATGGTTGTTGTTGATATTGATGATTTTGAAGTGATTGTTAATGAATTAAATGAAGTATTAAGATGATATGAAGACATGATTATAAATAAGATCAATTAATAATAATAAGATAAGAGAGAAAAGTAAAATTCAATAGATTATATATAAATGAATAAACAAAAATGAAAAATTAATTTTGAAAATGAATAGATCTTTGTATTGTATTTGTTTTCATCATTATCATCATCATCATCGTTATTAGTGACTACCCATCATTTAATAAACACATTGACACATTATACAAAAGAATGATGACAAAGAGAAATAGAAAAAGAAATAGTTCTTGTATTATTACAAGACACAAGAGAAAGAAATTTCTTTAGTTTCGTTGCTTTGAAGAAAAAGCATAATGATGCGTGCTTTTCTAAAAGGAAAGAGATCAGAGAGAACGAGAAAACAGAGAATAAAGAAGAACAGAGAGAAACGAAGCCTTGCTATGTCTCGCGGTCCGCCATTGAAACGAATACAATAAATCGTTGATGATGATGATGACGGGACGGTTTGCTTCCTTTCCCCCTCTTCACCCCCTTGTGCCTTCTTTCTCGCTTTCCTGGTGTCGAACATCGCTGGGACTCTCGAGCAATGTTTTACATACACCAAGAAATAACGCCAACGATACGGATATGTTTCTTTCTTTTTGCTCAACAACGAACGACCGCCTGTAGTTATCTTCTTCATCATTGTCATTATCTCAATTTTTTCTTTCTTCTTTTTCGGTAATAGTTTTCGGAGAAAAAGAGAAGAAACAGAAAGAACGAGAAAATACAAAAATGATCTCCAATCGAATGTCAAGTCGAATTAGTTCGTTATTGGTTTAATTAACGAGATCTCCGTATTTTTTTTCCGTTCGTTACTTAGGACTCAGCTTTTACCAAAAAAAAAAAAAACGGAAAAATATAGATATAATTTAGTTCGAATAACGGCAATAATAAAAACAACAACAATGTTGATGATGATGATGATGACTGTACTAATAGTTTTTAATAGTTCAACGAGTTTTTCCTTTTTTTTTTTTTTTCTTTCATGAAGCAATATCGCGAACCATCTGCTGTTAGTGTTCTTCGAAGCGTAGACAAGTGATTCGATTGTTTCTTCAATCAGTCTAATCAATAGCATGCATCTTATCTTTTTTTCAAAACACAAATCCATACAAATGGGAAATCTTTCTTCTTTTTTTTTCATATCTTTTGAATATAATTAATTTTATTGTTCTTCTAAGAAACATTATCATTGCAAGGTGATGATTGTCACAGGGCTTCATTTTCTTTTTTGTTGTCCCCTGATAAATCGATTACTCTTTGCTTAATATTCTAAACAGGAATTACTCTACATGTAATAAAGACCAACATAAGAATGTTATTGTCCTTTTACTTTTTCTCTTTGCTCCATGCGTTTGTAAAAAAAAAAATATAGACAAAAAAAAGCATGCGCGATAAAGTATGGGACAGTATTTATCGGTTTACTCTGTGTAGTTGATTACAGTTATTCTTCATTGACATATACACACACATTATATCTAGATTCTATTTATATTCATGCAATAGAGAAATATGATAAGACAAGAAAATGATCCTATGTTCAAAGCTGACATAATTAAAAATTGTAGCCTTAAAACTCTTTCTCTTATCTATCACATATTTCCTTAGGTCAATGATTATAATAGATTTTTTTCTCAATTACACAGTAAAAGTTTGTTGTTGTTGTTGTTTTCAATGTCATGTAAATATCTAATCAGTAAATTATTAAGTGTTGATTAACATTAGGAAATACTATCGCAAATAGTAGACAACTTAATTAAATATTATTGCAATAATCTTCTATTGAATAACTGATAAAGAATTTTTTAATAAACAAGATCGAATATATTCGTTTTTTATTTATTCTCAGCTATATTCGAGAATAAAATTATTTTAAATATAATATAATTTTTATATATTCATTTTTGTTTTTCACCGTGATAAAAATTGTTTGCTGCTAGTTCACACATAATTGATTCACTATTGTTGATCAATTTCCTTTTTCTTTTCTTTAAAACTCAATACAATACATTTATGAAAAAAAAAATTTCTTCTTCTATATTTTCCGTTTTTTTTTTTCAAAATATGTTTCACGTTTAAAAGTCATTGTATGATATATGCTTGTCAACAAGAAGATAAATCTAAATATTAATCTTCTTATGTCTATTTATGAAAAAAAAAAGAAACTTCTTATATATATTCCTAGGTAAATATATATAGTAATTGGCAAACATTGTTTTTACCTCATGCGATCGACTAATATCTCTTTTTTGAAGAAATTGTTTTCGTTTGACCATACCCAGTTTACCAACAGATTTTAATTCCATGTCCTAAAATAAAGGATAATAAAAAAACAACGATTTTCGCTTGTATTTTATTTTGTTTAAGTATATTTAAAATTAAAATCTATTCCATAATATAAATATTAAAGAAAAAAACGTGTTAATTATCATTATTTCTTATGTCAGATATTATTATTCAGTTATATGATATTATGAAAGAAAATATTCAATATTATTTCGTTCAATATTACGCAAAAAAAGAAAATAATCATCATTGAGGCAAGTAGTGATCATCAAAACACAAAATCTTATTATTTGTTCTTTTGTTATTATCCCATTTCTCATTTGTCTCATTATTTTCTTTTTCTTTATTTGTCTTATTGTTCATTATACAACACCAACAACAAAAAATAACACCGGAAACTTTCTTTTTTTTCCTTCTTCGTTTACTTGCCACCCTTTTGTTATTATCGAACGACGAAAGAAAATTCCCAAGATGACATTTGGTTGATTGGCATTACTCTATAGTACCATCGATTCGACTCAAATCAATTTATCTTCATCGCTCTCATTTTTTTTTTAATTTCATGTATATTATTCAGAGAACATAGTTATCAATTGAAATAACCTTTTAACAAGAATCAAAAAGATAATATATAAAAAAATTTTCAAATTTCTAACAATAGAAAATATTTATTTATAAACAAAAACATTGATCAAGTATTATTTGTTTCTATTATTGCTTATGAAATATCTTTTCTTTTATTGTTTTCTTTTGATTTTTCTTAACATTAAAAATTAAGAAAAAAAATTTTTTTTTTATGTCAACTAAAATAAAACGAATATTCAATAAATATAAAATATTATGAACATACATGTTGATCCATAAGTTCACATAAAATAATGCCTTTTCTATTCGACAAAACAAAAGTAATCTTTCAAATACTATTTATATTATATAAAGACAAAGAAAAGAAAAAGAGAAAAATCTTATACTTCGATCTTAAAAGAACAAAGAAATAACTCAATTTATCATATTTTTTTCTCTTTCTACCTGTTCTACCTGTATTTCTTCAGAATCGTCAGAAGAAATTTTTGGAGACATTCGTCGAATAATGTAAGTTGTTGAATGGGGTGGCATTAATGTTGTTGCTGTTGAAAAACATGATGTTGATTGTTCAATAATTCTCTCTTGACATTGAAGTTTTCTTCGATAAAGTGAACGTTTTGTTTTTGTTGATGTTGTTAATGATGGTGCAAGATTCTTTTCCATGTCCAAATAACGACTAATAGTTATAATTATATGTCGATCTAGCCGTACACGAAACTTTTTAGTCGTTATCGTTAGAAAAAAAGATGCTTTTGTTGATGCATGTTCAACTAATAACAACAAAAACCTAGCACACCTGCACTCGTGTCAAATGCTCTGTTGAGCTATGTCACGAACATGAAACACGAGCACTATAAGCTCTTGCATTATGGTGTTCGATGATGTTGACAGGCAACGTTTTTTTGCAGCAGTCACTATTTCTTCATAGAATGGAGGCAAGCAACAAGAGATAGAGAGGAATAGGCACATACAGAGAGAGACAGAGAGAGAGAAAATAAATGAAGTCAAGAAAAATAATTATGCCAACACTCCCATATACACATTGGTAGGCATAGACAAGGGAAAAGTCGACTTCTCCGCAAAATAACCAGACATGATAATAGCAACGCCAATAAAAAGAGTCCCTTAATACGAACGTGAGATGTTCGGAATAGAATTATCACGATCAGTTTTCTTTATCTATGTTTTCTATGTGTCTATCTCGTTCTCTAGTATATTTATCGGTTGAGTAATATCAAAAAATTATTCATACTCAACAATACACGCACAACTGCGTGTCTTTTGTCTAGTCTAGTTCAACATTGCAAACATTATCTAGTAGATTATTTTTAATAATGAAGAAAAAAAAAAAGAAACTAATATTGAAAAAGGAAAGATATTGATTATTTCTTAATCTTAATCTTCTTTTTTTTTTCTTTTTCTTGATAATTTTTTTTTTAAAATAGATTAGCATGGTGTTTATCTTCAAAATTTTCATTTATTTTTAATTAAGAATATATATGAATCCTTTTTATATTAATATAGATGATGAAATTAACGTTAACATGACATTTTTTTTCTTTGACAACAAATATGAACGAAAATCAATTAATTATTTTTTGATAATATTATTTGTTTTTTTGTTTTTTTTGTTCTTCTATGTTTTGTAAATAGAGCTGATTATTTCATATCATAGAGTATTAAGATTATATTAACTAAATGAATAATGGAAACAACTACTTACAAAACGATAAGTACTACGAATTGATGATGATGTTTGGAGTACGTAACACGCACACATTTTTACATTTATATAGATCAAGTTTTTATGTAAATATAAAACTAATGATAAGCTGAAGAAGTATAACTAAAAATTGCCTTACTCAACTCTTATTAAAACATCATATTAACCTGACAGTAGAAAGAGAAAGCTCTCAATTTCCACTTGAGATTCTTGTTCTTCTCTTTATTTTCTTCTGTCTTTTTTTTTGTTCTTCTTCGTTGTTTTTTTTTCTCTTCATAAGAGAAGAATAAACGTTGTTCCACATATTCATCTACATTTTCATAGTATTATTCACCAAACGTCAAACAGAATAATAACATCTGTCTTTGTAATATAAAATATTAAAAAAAAAATTAAAGAAAAATTCTTTTAAATAAATGAATCCAAGTTTATAACATCATTGAAAATATCCAGATGACAGGTTTGACATTGTCAATAGACTAATTGAATCTTATTTATTCATTATATTTGTTTTTATTATTAATATTTGCCACTTTCGAAATCATAGTGCTAATAACAAAGATGTCGCTATTGAACAATATCCTTAATTAAGTTATTCACCGTTTTTCTTTTCCGTTATAAATAGATCAATATAAATAGATCATTGATAAATTGATATATCGGTGTATCTTACACGTTTGCTGTTCGAGTTACATACGAGTGTCATTTATGATCACTCTTTATATCGAATTAAATTTGTTTTCAAGTTTATTCGATACTCGAGGGAAAGTCCCCGAACCCAGGGATAGCAACTATCCGATCTTTAATATAAGATCTATCATGTTTATATGCTAAACACTATAGACAATATTATTTACCAAGATGAGATTTATCTCAGAGTTAATAATTTTGTCTGTGTTTAGTGAATATGATATCGTTGCAAATAAAGTTATGCAAACAGTCTATGGAAACATCGACTTACACGAGGGGTGCTTATGAGTGAGGTACATCCTTTTTTTTTTTTTGTTTCTTATTTATTCATCATAAATCTATTCTAAAGAATAAATACAAGCATTGTTATTAATTGTATGTGCCTAGATTAATAAAGAACAATGTGTAATCTTGAATTGAATAATTTGAAAGAATACTGAATTCTATCCTTTTATTTCAATTAAAATTCTATTTTCTGTCATCATGCCTATTCTAACTCAAAAGTTTATATTTATAATCTATTTTATAATTATCTAACAATAATAAATAGTGTCTCAAATAACACGTACCTCGATAGTTTGATGTTTCTTTTTTTCTCCTCGAGTAAAAAAAAAATATTAACAAGAACAAAAGATGTTAAAAAAAAATACTTTATTAAAAGGAATGGAAATTTTACATATTAACAACTTCAAAGGATTTGACAGAAAGTCAAACAAATAATAAGTAATGTGTTCAATTTGAATATGATATTACAGAAATTAGATCGAATAAATAGATGAATGTAAAAGTTTTCGTAAATAAAGAATTATTTTTTATTTAAAAATATATATTTAAAAAATGAATGACTCCCATCAACTTTATTAGATGTTTTATTATAATCAAGTCTAGCCAACCAATGATAATATGTGATGATCCAATTGAATTAACGGAAATTAATAGAATATTTTGTTTCATTTGAAATACGAAGGTGAATAGGAAAATCCTGATCAATGAACCCTTTGAAGTATACAAGGTGATGTTAGTCGGAAATGTTTCTCATTTTTCACTATTTATTCAAACATATCTTGTGTTATTAGCTGATTATATATTATATAATGAATGCGTACGAAAAATATAAGAAGAATGATATGATTAAAGACAGTATGAATAGTAAAAATTATTCACAGAAAAAAAAAAATGAATTGACTAATCAAAGGTTTTCTTAACTTTTCTATAACAGTATATTAAAAATGATAATAAAAAAAAATGAAAGCATTGTACGATTTCTTTCATCTGCTTCAAAGTTAATTATAAGAGTAATTAAAAAAACATATTTCTGTGTCAAGAATGCTAACTGAAGCTTTTCTCTTTTCTTTTTTTTCTAACCATGGTTTGTTTTTTCTTTTTATCTTTATTAAATGAAACTTAAAAAATAAAATTTTAATAGAAAATAATTTTTAACTTAAGTTTTATTTTATGTCATAAAATTATCTTTCAGAAAAAAATATTTCATTAATTATAATTTCTGAGATTGAATCTTTCCAAATAATATTCTTGTCATGTTTCATTATTAATATTGATTGAATATGAGCAGTCATCATCAATATCTTATAAATAAGCTTAACCTAATTAATATTCAATATCATGAAATGATTTCTTCTACAGTCAACATTCAATCATATTTTTATCATTTTTTAATTGGAAACTAAAAAAAGAAAAACAGGAAATATGTTTCTACATAGCCGGATCTAAGAATACACATTCAAGCAGAATAAGCATGCGAAGACAAGGGTTAATCCTTAAAAACAAAAGTAGCTTGGTTTAATTACTGATCCTATTCTTATTTGATAATTAAACAAAATTTCTTATCCTGAAAAAAAATCCTATTAATCTTCTTTATCGAAGATAAATTACTTCTCTCGATGATTACTTCATTTATTTTAATTAATTAATGATCATCATAAATAAAGAGATGATAGTAAATATGTTATTTTTATCGTGGATGAATTAGTAATTTTTTAACAAATATTTGATAGTTTCTTCAATTGATTTTCTTCAGCAATAACTCATTTAATCAACAAAATATCGTCATCTTGATTCAATAAAGCAATCAAGATTTTACATATGAATGCAATCAATCATACAAGAAAATTATCACATGATTGATTATCTACTTTTATAAAATATACTGTTTATTTCAAGCTTAAAGAAAACTGAAACAAACAACCATCAGTATTAGAGTTGCCTAATCCAAGTTTCAAAAATCAGTAGAATATTAAAAGTTTATGATAGCATTCTTTTTTTTTTTAAATCAGAAGGAAAATCAGGAGATTTTTATTTGAAATTAGAGAAGTAAATTGTAATTTTTTTTTCGACAAATTATGAAACTTCTATTCCAATAAGTGCTTTTCTCTTTATCATCTCAGCTTTATAGTGAAAGTATTTTCTTAGAAATTATGTAAAATGAAACAGAAAGATAATCATTAAAACATCTATTATCAGTCATTTCATGATCGT
>CAJNOL010000292.1:0-167855 GCA_905250125.1 Rotaria sordida
AGTCTGAACTATTTAGTTTACTGATATTAAAGATATTTTAGAAATATGTTCAGATCTTTTGAAAGTGTCAAATTTTT
Source organism: Rotaria sordida (assembly GCA_905250125.1). Classification (NCBI taxonomy): domain Eukaryota; kingdom Metazoa; phylum Rotifera; class Eurotatoria; order Philodinida; family Philodinidae; genus Rotaria; species Rotaria sordida. Next base: position 78 of record CAJNOL010000292.1, read on the forward strand.
TTGAACACTTGAAATACAATAACAAACAATTTTCTATTTAGATTTAATGCCTTTCTATCTCATATGTCTTCGAACTTTCAATATCGATAATCCAGCTAACAACATCATATCACTTGTGCCGTCTCTATGTCTTATCTTTTCGATACCTTTTTTTTTACAGGTGTTTCTATTTTTCTGTGTTTGCCACACCCTCAAACACTCCCTTAACAATTTGTAGTGTAGTATGTCAAATATTTCTTACTATCAAAGTTTATAAGGTGACTTCATTGATGTACATTAAGTATTTTAATTAATGAATCAAATTCTTTTTCGATTAGCACATCAAATTTAATTTGTCTGTTAAACGTGCATTATATCAGATTTTATTTTTTGACCAACCACATATCTTAATTTAGTATGAAATTTTCTATCGACAAAACCTAAGAGTCGTAAATCAGATTTTGATTAGAAGAACAGAAATGCATCTAACGATATCTTCATTATAAGATAAAACAGAACTGTTTTTAAGTTATATCGTTTTCTTTTTTCAAATTGACTGAAAATTTCGATGAATTTATCTTAAATTTTGATTTATTTATCAAAAGATTGTTTTAAAATAAAATCTTATTCTTCACATTCAAACATTCGTCATAACAAGAAAACAATAAAATAATAACAAAGTAAAGTCATCTGAATCAAGAAAGAATTGTTTTCAAATTCTATATACCTTGCATATTGCAAAACAAATCTCAACAAATTTTATACATATTACAAAAAACAGATGTAGGAAATAATCAAAACTCATCTTCATTCAATTTATATGAATTTTTCTTATCTCATCATTCATTTCTTTAAGAAAAATAGAATAAGAAAAATCGAGTATAACACACTTTTGTCTAAGTATCTTATTATTTTTTCATTTACATGACAAAAAACAAAACGCAATGATGACAGCTGCTCTTTCCTCACATATACGTTTACGCATCATTCTATTGTAAAGCACTAAAGAAAAAAAAAATAATCACTATTATTTACGATCGTATATATTCGAATCAATTATTAAAAAAAAATCTGCTAATTTCAACTCATAAAATCTATCATTGACAATCTTTAAAATAAAATATAAGATATTCATCAAAGAGGAGATGATACACTTTAGTATTGACACTCTTGCATTACAATATTATTTTTGACATCATTTTGTTATCACAGTAAATAGTGAAATATATTATTGTGTTATCAGGCTCATGCTTGTTGTTATATTTGTAATTCAACATAATTAGAGGGTGTGTCATATAAATATGTTTACGATAAAAATTTTGAATATCTTCCTCTATGTTTAATTCCAATGAGCTGATCTTTTATTTGATAGTAGAGGAGTATTCAAAGTTTTAATTAATCAACACAACATGAAGAAATATTACTTCAAACTTTAACTATCGATTTGAACAAAGATTTTCGAGCTTTTACGTGCTTCAAAAAATATCATATAAAGTTTGTTTAAAAGGCTGTCTCGAAGATTAGAAATGAAACCGATCTAAATTTTTCACGATCGATACCAATGTCGGTCTGAATAGATCAGAACAGTTGATCTAAAATTCATACCAGTACTAGTTCCATCTCTGTCAGAGACCGAATTTATACACTTAAAATTTTTCTTAATCCATAAAAACTCACAAATCTTTACTAAATTCGATTGTGATGAATTATAGTAATATTTCTTAATGTTTTTCTTATCAATAAAAACTTTGAACATTTGTTTATCATTGATAAAAATTCACCTTATTACAATTAAATATATGAGAGTTATTCAAGCTTTTTATCATAAAGCTACTTATAGGACGCCTTGTATATTCATAAAAATTCATGCAGCAAGTTTATCATGACATATTAAAGATATTACAATACACTCATTATACATATGCAAATGAAACATATCACACATATGAAAAGAATTTCATATAAAACAAATTTCCCTACAGATCCATAATTTTTATGGAATGAAAAACAATATAACTTTATTTGTTATTCACGTACAATGAATTGAATTCATATTAAATCAACCTTGAATAAAAACAGTAGAGAATAATAAAGTTATTTATGAAATATTTATCAATACTATAAATCATATCAATTATATAGGAAACATTATTTTGACTTTTATTTGTTTTTCAAAATATTTGATTATTATATTTCAATAGTAGAATATTCTCTATATATTATATTCGTAATTTTCACTTTTATTTTGTCTAGCAGAAATCTTTCGAATACTTAAGTTTTTAAATTAAAACTTGAAAATAAAAACATAATTCAACTCAAAACGAACACCATCAAAGTATTTAAAAGAATAAATCTTTTTGTACACGTACATTGTAATTAATATCTCAAAAAGTATTTCACAGAAGATTTCTTTCGACAAAGACAATCAGATAAGAATACAATGATCGCTTGACTGATATTATCAATAGTATGAATATATAAATCATTGGAAACAAATTTGTCTGAGAATTAATTCAATAGATAATTAATTGAATCAATGACTTTTCTATTAAATTATTTATACATAAATATTTTATTTAACGTTTTGTTTTTTTCTTCAAAACATATGTTGAGATGCTCTAGATTGATTAATATTATAGTTTGTTTTTCTTGTACAAGTTGAAAAAAATTCATGAAGTTCACGACGAAACATTGATGAACCATAAGAATAAACAAAAAAGTTAATCTAAAATAAAAAAAAAAACAAAAAGAAAATTGTTCTTAATATTTATTTAATAAAAATTAATAAATAATAAACTTACTGCATGATGTGTAAATTGTTTGCATAATAGTATTCCTTGTACAATATATTTTAATGGCTTACGATTTACTAAATGATTTCTTAAAAAAACATTATAAATCATTACCGGTGTTGTTAAAAAAGCAAATAATAATATTAGAGATATAAGTACACAAGTTAATTGTCGATGTTTATTTCGACGATCATTGCTGCTTAATGAATTGCTGCGACCATCAATTGATAATGCTCTGTGTCTACGGTGTGATGATTGTGAACGACGAATCATAAAATAAGCTGATATAAGCATAATAAACAATGGAATTAAATTATAAACAATAACATGCACTGTTTCCCATTTCGGAAATATATAATATTTATCATTTAAACGTGCATAACATTTAAAACAAGTACGTTTTCCATATGGAATACAATTAGATATTTTATAACCATTTAAAAAAAGTAAATGTATATTAAGAAAAATAATAATTATTGTTACACTAAGAATAATATAAATCGAATGACTAACTCGACCTAATTGTCGACGCCAAAATAGAAAATGAATACTAAGACAACGATCAACACTAACTAATGTTAAATACCATGATGATAATTGTAAACTAACAAATGCAATAAATGATACTAAACGACAAGATATAATTGATGCATCTTCAAGATCATTTTGATAGCGATTAATTAAATGTTTATAGAATAAATTTAAATTCCATGAATATAATGAACAAAGATCAGCAATTGCTACTGCTATAAAATAACGCATTGTTGTATGTCGTCGTAAATTAGCACGACTAAGAATAATGATAGTTAAAATATTTCCTAAAAACAAAAAAAGATAATATTGTTCAAATCAATATCTTTCTTTTTTTGTTTAATTACCAATGGTTCCAACAATCAGAAGTAGAAGAGCATAAATTGCTGTACCATATAGAATTGGATGACGACGAAGAATAATACTTTCTTCAGATGGTACAAACAAATCTGTTCTATTCCATGTTGATGATAATGATAGAATTGATTCAAGAGTCAATGAAAGATTATCGTATAATATATCTGAATAGGGCATTAGAGAAAGTATTGGAAGCGATTGATCAAAATTGTTTGTTTGATTAGTCTAAATATATGTATATATACAAAAAGTTGTTTCGTTTATCTTAAAAATATATATTAATTATTTGAAAGAGAAAAATTTATATGAAATAACTTTACCATGATGTATGATTTTGTTGACTCGGTCTTGTTCAAATGAAAGTTATTGAAATGAACGTTGGATGAAGATTTTTATTGATGGATGTGTTACATCCGACGATGCATATTTTAGAGACGTGTCATTTCCCTTCGTCATGTGTCAAATTGATCGTCTCGTTCGATTTACGGAAGACGACAACTGATTAAATTTGTTCTCTTTATTCTTTTTTCTTTTCTGTTCGTTTTATCATTTAATCACCAAGCTAAAAGTCAAAGGCAGAAAATTACATGTGTAACCAACCATCTCTATTGTTGCTTATTTTGCTTGAATTTATAATTAAAACAAAACAACATCACGTACGGTGTTCATTGACATTATTGTGTTATCTTCAATTGACATCAGGTTAAAGAAAGTTATTGACAATAACATGTATCGATCGTATGAATGATTATCTTTCACATACATACAATACTAATCTAGCATTTCTTTCTTGGTTTCTTTACATTTTTTTTTTCTATGCAGAATAACTGATAATATGGTATACAGAAATTCATCCAAAATAAAGACCTTATGTGTTGTCAATCAACAGGAATATGATTGATATTTCTTTACTTTATCCATGTGTGATACACCTACTGTGAATGATAATGACATTGATCAAAAACAACTTGTATAAGTATTCTTTGTAAATCTAAATATTTTGAATTTTTTTCATTTGGGTTTTTTTCTCTATTATATTATTTAAGAATAAAATATTTAATTAGTTTCATGACAATGTCAAACAAGTTTATTGATGCTTTTTTTTTACTGATATCATCAACAAGGTTATAATAAAAAATGATATGCTGTTTTATACATTCAATTTCTGTGCAACAATAAATAATAAGAAAAAAAAACATAAAAGTCATTGAGAAGATTATATTTCTTTTTAATTTTCTTTCAACTTTTCTTAATCTAACTTCCACATATACTCGAAATATCCGATTGCCTGATTATATTGTGAATCAACATAAACAGCAGGATCTTAAGTTTTACAAATACAAAACTAAAATGTTATGACTTGATCTTATTCGTTCAAAATGAAATCGAAACAAATAGAAAAGAGTAGAGTTTTATTAATTTTCTCTTTATGTTTGCTTTTGAGAATGCTTGAAAGTTTTTGAATTATTACTCGTTGAGAAATAGATTATTTGCTTGAATAACCAACGTTTCTTTGACTTGAAGATTATTGGTGATATCTAATAGAGCATTTAACATGTCTTCACATATGTTTTTCCCAAGATCATTAATAAAATGACTTTGTTTTTAATGTGACAAATAATGAAAAGCTCTCTATCTGTATTAGCTTCAATGTAAAATAATTTATGATATACGTCATGTGTTTTTTTCTCTCTCTGCTGTCGTAGTTGTGGTAAGTTTGACAGAATAAATACAAGAATTTAATAGTTTTTTATTTGTTATTCTATGAATTGCAGGCAAGTGAAATCAATGTGCTTATTAGAACTTCTTCGGAGATTGACATGATCAGAAGAACGTTATTTGCTTTTTTTATTGGATGAAAATATAAGACTCAGAGAGATAATTGTTTACAAGTATCATGATTTGGACTGAATCATTCCGCTGGCATAAGCTGTTCTTTTTATTTTTTTAGAGCTAGAAGAAGAATAATGAGATACGATAAAATCTAAATAACGTGTTGCTGTCGGCGTATCAAATGGTAACTTGTTTTTCGGTAATGACTAATAAATACAAATCGCAAGTATTGTTGTATACAGACGTAAATCAAAAAGTGTAACTTCCAGACATAAAATAAAGTCAATATGATTCCATTGAATTTTGACAGGTGCGTTAAAATGCTGGAGAAAACTGTTCTCATGATCAGAAATACTGTTTTACAAACTCTTGATGACATGACTTGTATTCTTGTGTCATATTCAACTTGATAACTATGGGGTGTATCCATTTTAAAGAGGTGATACTGAAAATAATAATAGAAAAAAAGAACACAAAATCCATATTTAATCGTAAGATTAATTAATTCATTGTTATATAATACAATGATTATTCATATTACATTACATTAGCATTTATATTTGAAATTCAATCGATTTGTTATGCAGTAAAACAAAGATAACGATATGCACGGTTCATGAATTCATTAGACTAAACTTCCAAGATAAAAAAAGAAGGAAACTACTACCAAACAAGTAACAATGCCTAGTTATTATGTAATTTATTTGTTTCTATGAAATACAAAACAAAGACTAACAGAAAATAAGAAAACGAAAAGACAACTGCTCCGTATTTTTCATTTTTCGTCTGATGCACATTGTTTTCGAAGTGAAAATTAAAAAAAAAATTTTTGTTTTTCAGTTTTCTTATTTACACAATACTGAATACATAAAGCAGGAAGAAGTAAATGTATGTCTCATGAAAAAAAAGAAGCAACCTTTGGTAACATAAAAAATACAGTATCTTGGAAAAAGTTTTCCATTATGATGATTAAATATCATCAATACACAAGAGATTCTCTTATGGAGATGGTAATAGAAAATAGATATGCAGTGAATATTGAGTGTTATGGTATTCTACAGAGAATTTCCCTTCAAAACAAATTTATAACAATAGAAAAACTCAAAGGGATTGTATGTAAAAGACTTAATATTGATTATCCATTCAATTTAACTCTATGAAAGTGCTGAACTATATAAAGAAGATACTCTATATGACCTAGATATTAATCTAAATTATCCAATACGTGTTCGACGATGTTCAATGGATTCATATACAACAGATTTGATAATTGATATATTTCTTACTTATGAACGAACTCATTAAGACATCGTTATGTAATTGAAACAAAAACTTAAAGAGAAAAATTATTTTTCTTGCCTAGATGTAGTAGAGATACCGAGTAATAATGATAATTTTTGTTCAGAAATTGAAGCAGGTATACAAAAATCGACAGTTCTTGTGTGCTGTATCACTAACAGATGTGTATAATCAAATATATATCGACAAGAACTCAATTTTACTAAATAACATAATAAACCAATTATATTATTATTGATTGAAGAATTGAATTAACCATCTGCATAAATCGTAACTTTAGTCTCAGATCTTTTTTTGTATTAGATTTTATAATACGGCATCATCTAGTAGTTCAACATCATGACCTTCTGAAAGTTCTGATGAACTTCTGAATAAATAACATAATTATAAATCTAATGGTATACATTGAGCAAAAATTGTTCAAAAATATCCATTGATCCAAACTTTATCTTAATTTTTCAAAATTTGATCAATCATGTGATTCAAATCTTAAACATTGATGTATTACTAATTGATAAAAATGATGAGAACAATCTGATGATAGTTTATGAATGTATTCATCCATAATACCAAGCGCAATATACGTATAAGTAGTTTTATTGTCAATTACTTCAGATGCTGACCAATGAACAGATAATGAGTCTTTTGAGATGTCGTTCTGAATCATAATTATTAATAATAGTCAATAATTCAAAATGAGTAGTTTTAAACAATATATTTATTAGGATTCACTAAAAAATTTCAACAGGCTAAATCATAATGAACATAGTTAAACTGTTCTAAATCGAGGATGTGAAGGTGATAGATCTGATCTATGACTAAGAGTTCTGATTCAAGTTATTAAAACTTTTACTTTTATAGTAGAACAATGCTTTTGTTTATTACCTTGTCCATGCTGCTGTACTTTCTAATCTACTATACAGCATATTAACAATAACCTCTCCCTTTCTCGAGCTAAAATTTTTGGTCTTTTGTGATCATCATATAGTTTCAAGTAATATCTATCTACTGAGTACATTTTGGGACCGAAAAAATTGCCTTTAAACATTAAAAAATTCGGGAAGAAATCAAATTTACATAACGAAAAATAACGAATATTGTACATTGTTTCACCTTTTTTTTCTCAAAAGAATTTTTTCATGAAACAAAGTGCAGAAACGTCCCGTTAGCTAATCTAATCGAGTTGAAATTTTTTTCACAAATATACTAGACACTGTTTGTGATAGGTATTTTGTTTTTGTTTCAAAAAATATTGTTCTTCTGATTTTTGATAACTCTTACAAAAAAGCTCTATTCAAGAAAAACATGCGTTTTTTAGGATACCTTCGATATTTTCGTATTTTTAGTCAAAGAACAAAAAATAAAAAAGAAACGAAAAAAAACATACCCACCCCAAACAATGTCTAGTACCTGTAAGAGAAAAAAGTTTTTAGCTTGATCGAGCGTAGCATCTTAGAGGAACAGGGACGAAAATTCAGGACCAGTTTTCATCAATGTGATCCTAGTATCTCATAGAAGACAGCATCCGGAATGATAACTTTTGATCTACTCATCAAAATCTACCTGTTCTGAAAATTTCAAATTTTTCTGATGAGCCGTTCTCCACAAACTCCGCGAAGAGAGAGTTCCCTTAATACACGATACTTGAAATACATAAAAGAATGCACCAGAAAAAATAATATGAAAATCAATAGAACAGACTAAAATGACATATGACAACACGACGATATGAATGTCTTACCTATTTAGAGTTAATAATAACCAGTCAAGAACGAAATGAAAATTATATGAAGATATCATAAAAGATCATTTTACTGTTGTCAATGATGAATGTGCTTCCGTTTTCTATACATTACAGAAACACTTTCTACATCATTAATCAATAAATTTTCTGTATTTTATGACACAAGACTCACTTCCATTGTTTAGATATCATGTATCCACCTGAATATTGTCTATAAAATGTGATCCGAATTCTAAATAAGAATCATTTTGTATAATATGACTTAAAAGCAAGAAAGAAGTAAATTTTTGTGATCGAACACCTACCTTCATATGTCATCTAATAGAATTTTGCTTATAAAATTATGAATATATGTTACAAAATAAAATAGATATCTTTATTTGATTATTATTCACCTGAGGGTCTAAATTTTGTTTTTTACATTTACGCTTGTTCTTCAATAGGTTGGAATGATTTGTTGAGATGTACGTCAGAATTGGAATTCTCCTTGGAGAATTCACACGATACGGTGATAAATTCGCCACGGGCCAGAAGGTTTTCTTTTTACAACGTATACATAATGAAAAATGACATCATTCTGTACATCCTAACGTAGTCAATTTGATTTTTATCAGCAATAAAAAGACGATATGACTAATTGATTTGTATATCGGAAGCACATGGATACATGAGGACTATATTAATCGACCACATAGACACATGGTAACTTCTCTTTCTCCATTGACAAACACTGTATAAGTCGGAATGTCTTAAAATCAATATTGCTGTAAGTATACCTTCATTGTGTAGCCACTTTTTCTTTGAAAACAAAATGTAGTACATTCGTGAAATTTCATGTAAAGAACGTACACCTATATTTTTCAAACAAAATCTATTTATTCAAAGAGTTTTGGAAATGTGTCCCAACATGGAATTCTTCATATTTATCTGATAAAATAATCTCTTTTCGAATAGTTTAAGATACGGGTTTGAGCATTCCTATCAAAAGTAATGCATAAAATAAAATTTCGATATTAACATTGAGTTCAGCATCAAATACCGAGTAGAATGATATAGGCTTTCGTAATAAATACTTTTCAATAAAAGGACATCATGAGAGAACTGCAAATAAAAATTTTGAAAAAAAAGAACTGAAGAAGAATATAGAGATCTTTTATCAAAAAATATTTTTCGCTAAAGCCTATACTATTCTACCCAGTATTTGATGCTGAACTCGATTCTAATATCGAAATTTTATTTTAAGTATTACTTTTGATACGAATGATCGAAGTCGGGTCTTGAACTATTCAAAAAGAAAGTATTTTATCAGATAAATATGAAGAATTCCACTTTTTGACAAATTTTCAAAACTCTTTGAATAAATAGATTTTGTTGAAGAAATATTGATGTACGTTTCCCACATGAAATTTCACGAATACACTATATTTTGTTTACAGAGAAAAAGTGACTACACAATGAAGGTATATGTAGAGCAATATCACTTTTAACACATTCCGACCAATATAGTGTTTCTCAATGGAGAAAGCGAAGTTACCATGTGTCAATTTGCATTTTGTTGAGCAAAGAAAGGCGTGTCTGATCAGAGTGTAGAATATGAATGTACCTCCGTTACACAAACCAATGAGTTGTATCATCTTCTTATCGTTGATATAAATCAAATTGACTACACTAGGATGTAGAGAATAATATTATTTTTCATGATGTATATGTTGTAAAAAAACTTTGCGGACAGTGATAAATTCACATATTGTTGTGTGAAGCCCTTCCTTTTCTCTTCTACTTTTGTTCATGGACAAAAATATCGAAGTCATTGTTTCCTCATTCGATTGTTTTTATTTTCTTTTCCTGACATGTTTATTCTTTTCTGTTCTGTGGCTATACCAAAATGTACCTACAAGTTTGTATCAAAATATGTATTAGTATTTTTTTTAATGAAACTATGTGTGGGTGTGTGAGTATATATCTACTTCCAGTCTATTTTTTTAAAATTCACAGCTGAGAACACATATATCTGCATTTTATTGCCCTCTGTTACAGGAACAATAATTGATTTTATTTGATTTTAGAGTCTAATATTCACTTTTCTAAATGGCAGATGACAAGTGCAAAAACATAAATGAGTTAGAGAACTCGAAATGTCCAATAGTCATAAATTCTTTGTATGGGAATAAATATCGACATGCTATATCTAATGAACCTGCTATTCGTATTAAACGGAAACGGTTTATATCTGATACTACACTAGAATTTTTCCCTATTGATAATAACATCCTTGAAAAAATTGAAACTCAATCTAATCAACAATCATTCTCTGACGACGTATCTATTTCACAAAATGGTGAAATAAGAATAACTGTTGAAAATGAATTGATGATATTGTCTACTAGAAAAATGCATCCAATCAAAGCATGGTATCATAGTACAATTCCTGACTGTATAACCTGTCATCAAGTATGGCTTATAATTCATGTTTTAGTAACAATTGCTTTGTGTATACTCTATTTTACACATATAATTCAAGTTTCAGGTGGTACTATAGCTATTTGTGAATTACTTTTTGGAGTACTTGTACGAAATGAAATCTTTATAGCTTTACTCCATCGATTTGTAGCATTAATTCCATGTTTTAAATATGAATTTAATCGAATGTTACATTGTATTGGTGGTCTTCATGTTTCATCAGCCATTGCTTGTCTTTTCTGGCTTTTAATTTCTCTTAGTTGTGAACATCATGGCTTAGGTGTGAGAATAACTGGTGGAATTATTCTATTTCTTATTTTATTGATTTCATTAACGGCAATACCAATAGTTCGTCGTCGTTTTCATAATACTTTTGAACATATTCATCGTTATATTGGTTGGACATCTTTGATCATACTTATTATTCATGTAATCTTTATTCAGTTAGAGAAATTTGATTCTTTTAATACAAAAACTTTATTCAATATACCTGTATTAATTTTATTGGCTATTATTATTATTATCTTTTTACCGTGGATATGTGTTCGTAAAGTATTCGTACAATATAATCAACCATCAAAAGATTTAACTATTTTGACATTTCCTCATGTACTTTATCCATATGGTTCATTCACACGTATTTCATTTGATGGACATGAATGGCATGCATTTGCTATTGCTCTTACGGATCCATGTACAGATCAACATTCAGTATTAATTGCAGCTGCTGGAGATTGGACTAAAACTCTAGCTGATGATTATCGAAATAATAAATTACCACAACATGTATGGATTCGACGAATAAAAGGTCTTGGTTTTATGCATAGTATTCATGCTTATCGAAAAGTATTAATTGTATGTACGGGTGCTGGTATTGCACCCGCATTACCATATATCAAAGATCCATTACCTACAACTCATACACATATTTTATGGATTGCTAAAAAACATGAAGAGAATTATGGAGAATATGTTTGGAAATTAGTCCAAAAAATGCATCTACATTGTACTTTATATGATACATCAGTTAGTGGACGACCTGGTCCTCAATTAGTAGAAGAACATTTTTGGAAAACAAATTCACAAGCTGTATTTGTTGTATCAAATGAAAAATTTACTATTGAAGTGATTAATGCACTGTGGCGCAAAGATATTCCTTGTTTTGGAGCTTTGTTTGATTCCTAATCATGTCTATGTTTATTAAGTAAATAATAAAATTTCTTCTATGAAGAATATATGTACAAAAAAAAACATTGCATTTAAATTATCGATTCAGAATATAAAATAAATATGGAATTCGGAATTTCAAATATTTTCAAATTTTAATGAAAACAGTAAAATTCATACATGATTGTTCACATCTATAGCTTTTTTTTCAATTTAAAGCATATCAACATAAACAGAAAACTAAGTAGAAATCGTTCGAGCTATGCGTATTTCATTCCTAATTCGTGCTTGTTGTTCGATAGATAACTGTAATTTCAATTGTTTTTGTATATAATGGATGATATTCAAAATAATAAACTTGAAAGAAAAGAAAAGTAAAATTTCCTTCGAATTTTTTGAACATTTTGTAAATCTGATTGTTTTTTTGTTAAATTTAATTTGTTTAAGTTGACTTTGTTATTTTTCTATTCGTTTAATAAACTTATATTTATTGTTAACTTGTTGATCCCTACTTTAATTTTCCTATGAATGAATCATTAGCTTGAAAACGTTTATGTAAAATATGATTCATATGTTCAACACTTTATCTTAATAATCGATTATGACGAATAAATGATTCTACACTTTCTCTTACTAAAATATCATATGTATTAGAAGTTAATTTGTCTAGAGCATGATTCAGTGAATCTGTACTAGAGATATGTGAGATTAGGACGGAGACTATGGAAAAGAGAAGCTGCGGCGATTGGGATCAGAATTATGAAAAAAGAGGTATTCCGACAGGAACTCAAGTTTATAGTTAAATATTCTATGGTTTTAAGCGAATTATCTCATAAATCATCAATCAGCACATACTTCAAGAGAGATGACCCAAAAAAGTGCTAGTCGTCAACTAAATAAATAAAAAAAAATGATTATCGAAGAATGTTTTTAGATATAATACGAATAAATTCAAGAATAGTATTCTCTAAACCGAAATACCGAAAACTAAAACTATTGCGACCGAGCCTACTGTAAAAGAAGTTATTGGGATCGGTGTGAAAAAAAGTCAATGGCCAATTAAAAATAATTTAATGAATGCATATTAGAATAAAATTGAATATGAGATGTTCGTTATAATTGACGATCATTCGTTTAAATAAACACATGTGTAACTTTTTGAAACGATTCTTCGTTTATTGCGGTTGTTGAAGAAATTCGTTGCACGAAATATAAAATGAGATAGATATACTGGTTTTATACTTTTGTTTTATTTTGATTAGAAAAAAATATTTCACAATTTCTCTTATTCTATCGTTATATAAACAGAAGAACAGCAAAAAAGTATTTTTCAAATTCAATTGCAAACAACATTTCAAATTCTCAAGCATTGGCATATCATCATACAAAAGTATTATACCGTTTGTTTCAACGAACAAATCTATCTAATACGTTATTTTTATTTCGAACTGATAGGCACTTATATCTATTCAAAATAAAATCTCATCAACCATTACTTAATTGGATTCATTTCCAAATCTTTTATTTTTTTCTGTTAACAGATCAAAAGTTCTATACAATGAAAAAAAAGGCACACAAAGTATACTACTAAAGTCAAGACCATCATCTATATAACTATTTATTGATGTGAAAAGTGCTAGCTGAACTATCAAATGTTTCAATGGCTCTCAAACATGCATATAAACTGAAAAAAAATGTTCATCGATGAATAAAACCAAAAACACGATGACATATTTAATTAACGCCGGTTGAAGAAGGTGATGATTGAGATGAAGGAATAGTAGACGTTGGAGATGAAGAAAGTGCAGCAAGACGAGTACGTTCACGTTCAGCAGCTTGTTTAACATAGGAGCTATAATAAGATAAAACAAAATATATTCATATACAAAAACGACATGATTTATTAATATTATAAATACATACTAATCATTAAAAGTTGGTTGACCTTTCCATCGAGCAATCAAATCATATTTATAATGAAGATACAAAAATGTATAGAATGTAATACCGCAAATGAGAGGGAGTTGAGGACGATTCATAAAAAACCATTCAACAAATCGACGACCACGAAAAGCAAAAAGAGCTTCTTTGAATAAACCCATAATTGTGATGATGGTAATTTTATGAAAATTATTGTCTTTTGTCTTGTGTTTTAGTAAGTGCTTCTCGAGCACGAGCTGTACGATTCCAACCGATTATATCAGGTCTAAAATTAGAAAATAAATTTTTCTTTTTCACCTCTCTCTCTCTCTCTCTCTTTTTTTATTTACCTAATATATTCAAGTGGTACTAAGAAATAAAAATATGCAGACAATGTAGCAACAAGAATAGTAGCTGTTGTTAGTGAAATCGAACCTCCACTAGGTGCAAATATTCGTCTCGTACGAATTTGTAATGGTTTAACACTAAACGGATCGTATCCAATTGTTGATTGTTTTGTAGTCATTCAATCTTTCTTGTCGTTATCGACAACAGGTGGCGATAAATAAGGAATACGAAATCCTAATAAATGATGACGACGTTGAGAAGGTGCAACAAGTGCTGGACTAGAAAAATTAACATATTTAAAAAAAAAGAAAAAGTTCATTTCATATATCTTTTTTGTAACTAACTTTTGTTGAATTGACCACCAAGATATATGAATACCAACGAGAATAGCAGTTATAGTAACAATTGGACTTAAACGAGTTTTATAAAATTTAATAAATCCCATTCAATCAAAACAAAAAAAAAAAGAAATAACAAGAGGTTTATCTACAATGTAGGAAAATATTTAGCACCAGAACCTTCCAGAATATATTTATTAGATGAAGAAGAAACAAAAAAAAAACAAAATTCAATAGATGAATATATTAATAATCATGAGTTTATTTTAAGCCAGAAAAATTTATAATTATTTATTTGCCCAATTTAAGTGGACCTTTACCAGTTGCCTTCTTCTTGGCTTCTAGAAAATAATAAAAAAAGACAATGAATAGAATAAAACAAAAAAAGATCGATATTCTTTTTCAATTACCTTCAAGTTTCTTTTGTTCTTCACGCTGTTTTTCTTTAAATGCTTTTTCATCTTCATCCAATTCCTTTTCATCTTTTTTGGGATTTTTTCTAAGAAAAAATTACATAAACTCATCTTACAAAAATCACTAATTAAAAGAAAAATCAAACATACAATGGTTTTAATTTACCACCCTGACGACCAGACATTGCTTTTACGTTTTGTTTTTTGAAAATAAATGTGATGCAAGCTAAATAAATATTAATGATACACGAAAATTATTCAATGAGTCATAGCATACTTTTCGAAGACCAATCTATTAAAAAATTACTTAATAACCTTTTTGATTAAAATTTATTTATAAAAAAAAAATTAAAATTAGAAAAATTTTCATTTATTTAAATATTTTTATTGTGTTGAAATATTATACAACGACATCTTCATTGCCATTTTTTTTCTTTCTACTGTCTTGCCCTTCTCACTCATAACTGAAACCCTTCTATCGCTATCATCATTGCATATTTATTCTTTTTCTTTTACCAATCGAGAGCTTTTGTGAAACAAAAAAATGCCCACAAGACGTTACCATAGACGCCAATAAGAAAGAACGAGTGTGAACGACTAAGGGTAGAAGAAAAAAAAAAGCAACAAACAAATGTATGTTTGCACACATATAAATCGGTAGTTTTTCATTTTTTTTTTGTAGAGTATATAAATATGGCAGGAGATACTGAACTTAATGTTGATCATTTGATAGCACGATTACTCGAAGGTAAAATATGATAACAAATAAAACAAAATATTAATTTTTTCATAAGAAATATTATTGTTGTTTGTCTAGTACGTGGATGTCGACCGGGAAAAATTGTTCAAATGTCGGAGGGTGAAGTACGTGGATTATGTTTAAAATCTCGTGAAATATTCCTTAGTCAACCAATTTTACTTGAACTTGAAGCACCATTAAAAATTTGCGGTAATAAAAAAAGAATGATGTATTTTGTTATGGTTTTTTTTTATATTTCATTTTGTTTTTTAGGTGATATTCATGGACAATATACTGATTTATTACGTTTATTTGAATATGGAGGATTTCCACCTGAATCAAATTATTTATTTCTTGGTGATTATGTTGATCGTGGAAAACAATCACTTGAAACAATTTGTTTACTACTTGCTTATAAGGTTTCTTTGTTCAGTTAATTTAAATAATTAATATTTGTTTTTTTATTTTCTAGATAAAATATCCAGAAAATTTTTTTCTTTTACGTGGTAATCATGAATGTGCTTCGATTAATCGAATTTATGGATTTTATGATGAGTGTAAGAAGAAGATATATAAATCAAGAGAAATTTTTTTTTCATATATATATATATGTATATGTTTTAGGTAAACGTCGTTTTAATATTAAACTATGGAAAACATTTACCGATTGTTTTAATTGTTTACCTATTGCTGCTATAATTGATGAAAAAATCTTTTGTTGTCACGGAGGTATAATTTCGATATATATTGTCATAAAAAAAAGAAAGACATAGTCTATCTCATCAAAATAAGGTTTAATTCATATCTATTAAAAGAAAGATTAACAAGATTGATGATCATACTTTTTGACATTACTATGTGAAAAGTAATCATACATTCAAATCTATTTGATAATTTTATCCTTGATCAACTAGGGACTAAACATCAACGATGATTTGCTTTTTTTTTGACTCATAATCTAAATATAGTAAATTTTCTATTTCCGGACATTATAATTTTTGATAATAAATACAATGACGAGATTTTATAAGCTAGAGTGATAAATAAAGAGATCTATTTTTATAAATTCAAAATACTCATTATTATTTTGTAATTATTTTTGTTCTTTTGAATTGAAGGTTTATCTCCCGACCTACAAACTATGGAACAAATTCGACGAATTATGCGTCCAACAGATGTTCCTGATACTGGTATATAATCTAAACTAGAAAATTTTCTATTCATAATTTTCTATGCTTTTTCTTTTTACTAGGTTTACTATGCGATTTGTTATGGTGTGTAATTAACTTGTTTTTCTTTAGTTTCTTTGTTGACTCATTTTTTTTGCATTATTTTATGACAGGTCCGATCCGGATAAAGAAACCCAAGGCTGGGGTGAAAATGATCGTGGTGTTTCATTTACATTCGGCGCGGATGTTGTAGCTAAAGTATGTCAATGAAATTATTTTTGTTCGTATGAATAAAATTTTTCATTTATTTATTTATTTATTTTTTTAGTTTTTAAATAGACATGATATGGATTTAATTTGTCGAGCTCATCAAGTATAGAGATATTAATAGAAAAAAAAAAATATTTTTTTAAATTTATTTATAATTAAATAGGTTGTTGAAGATGGTTATGAATTTTTTGCTAAACGTCAATTAGTAACATTATTTTCAGCACCTAATTATTGTGGTGAATTCGATAATGCAGGTGGAATGATGTCTGTTGATGAAACACTTATGTGTTCATTTCAAGTAAATATTTTCACTTTTCTTTTATATTATATATATGATTAGTTTCTTTTTTTCTTAATTAGATTTTAAAACCAAGTGAGAAAAAAGCTAAATATCAGTACGGTGGTCTTAGTAGTGGGCGACCATTGACACCACCACGTGCACCAACTACAGCTGCACCTCAAACTCAACCTAAAGCTAATAAGAAATAAACAATGATAATAAAAGAAAAAGAAAAATGTTTTGTTTTGTTTTGTTTTTTGTTTGTTTGTTTATTTGTTCCTTTTGATCGATCGTGTATATAAAAATAATATCTTTGAGCTTATTTGTGCTCGTATCCTTTCTACTTTCCTGATTCATTTTGATCATGTAATGATGTTTGATTTTTCTCTCGTACCGTAATTTAAATGACAGAGAGAAAAGACAAAATGGTGAGCAGAACATCTTCTATTTCACCTTTGGTTTTTTCTAAATTTTCAATGGTATCCTATTTGCTATTGATTGCATTATCATTGTTATGTTATTAATTTAGCTATTTCCACCTAATGTTTTTCTTTTTTTTTTTTCTAGCATAATTCTTAAAAAAGAAAGAGATTTTTCTTGACATCATTCATTCTTTATATTTCTTCTTTATTATCTCATTGAGTTTTGTGTTCTTTATTCATCACATGTGTTGTTATCACTTGCTTTCTTAAATCAATTTTTTTTTCTTTCTTCTATCGCTTATGCTTCTTGTTTTCTTTCGTTTTCTTTTTTTTTTTTTGATCTAGAAAGTCATTTCAATAAAAATAAAAACACAGAGACACTGGAAATAAAATAAAAAAACATCATATATATATATATAGCTGTTCTTTTAGTAAGATTCTCGAGATAATAGATTTTTTGTCGATTGTGTAAATAGATTAAGTCTGATGTTTTCTACTCAGAATAAGCCTGGAAAAACAAGACTATTGACAGTTATCTCCTATATTGTATAAGAAGACCTCGATGTGTTGATGTTATTCTGCAGCATTTTTTCCGATGTAGTTGAGTGTTTATTCAAAACATCACTAGTTGTTATAATAAATATGCTCTCTCTCTCTCTCTCTCTTAATGATTATTCAAAAAATACATTTTGTCACCAACAGCGTTTAGAATTGAAAAATATGAATACTTAATGCGAAATTTTTGAAATACATCAGGTTTCTTTTAATTATGGAAAAATATTAATATTGATATTAAATTCTATTAAGTGCAATCTGTAAATTTTCAAAATATTGTTTTTGACTAAATATAGACGTTGATTTTAAATGTTTTATTCTTCTTGTTTACAATTCAATAGAACATTACATCCATACATAATGTATAATTCAATATGAAAAGTCAAATGTCCTCAACTGGTGCAAAATGTATGTTTATTTGCATTCCATTTGCTTTTAATTTATTCTAATAAATACAAATAATGGTCAAAAATTCATATAATAAATATTATAAATTTATAATTATTTAATATCGATATTTGAATGTTAAACTTCGAAGGTCTTGCTCTAGTAAATCTTAATTATGGAAATATCTTTCGAAGAAGGGCTGATAATATTTGCATACGTATATTTGAATATATATAATACTTATTCAGGTATTAATATTAAGTATGTTCAACAGTGTGTAATTGAACTGAAAAATTCATCTCTAGGAAAATATTTTTGTAATGACTTGGATTGAGTTCATCAAGATTTCTATTGTTTTTTCTATTTGAATAGTATACCATAATATATGCTATTGGAATGTTGAATTACTTTCAATGAATCTTTGGATTTTATTGATAGTCAATGTATAAATGAAAGGATATGACATCAGTTGGAAACCAAAGAATAAAAATGAGAAAAGAAACAATTAGAAGATAAATAACATTTATGCTTGAAAATATTTATGACAAATAATACTATGACAGTTGACCTTCAGAAGTAGTCTATAAATAGATTTATAAATGACATTAATTGATTTCTATGACTGATCAAATTAGAAACAGTCCGAAATGTACCGATTGAGTCTTTTTTGCTTGACTTTTAATACAGAAAAAAGATTTCAGTTTAAGATTAAAGTACATAGAGTACATAATCTGTGATTATACAGAAAATAGGACAAGTAAAAATTCTTTTTTTTTCTCCTTGATGTTAATCTAATACGATACAAATGATTCTTCAAATTCATCTTATGAAAAACTAATCGATTGTTTGACAATCTATTTCAATCGTGAAAAAGCTTTTCAATGGACTTAATCATAATCATTTTCATAACAAATCTTACAAACTTCCATAACCAAATCATTTCAATTCCACTTAATAATTTTTTATAAACGAATAATCCTCTATATTTTTTTAGCTATATATTGTATGAACAACATAAATAGAATAAAATTCATCTATTTAGTCAACTGATGTACTTTTATTAAGTTTTTATTATGAACATATATGCTGCTTTTAACAGCATCTAGCAAAAAGATCACCTACACGACAATGAACATGATATATACATTTTCATTTGCTTGTTTTCATAAAATAAAACATTAAAAAAAAAAGTATTCTACATGTTTCGATTACACGAAAGCAGATAAACGAAATATACTGAAATCTATTAGATATTATTTAAAGAAATAAAAACTATCTATTTATCATCTGAAATATGCGAAATAAATCTATATAAATGAATCAAGTCATTGAATGCAATTTTGTTTTTTGTTGTAGAACTAAAAAAATTCTTTAGACAAGCAAGAATCCTTATTTACAAATAAATTTAATAAATCATATAAAAACTTCCATTTGAATAACAGAATAGAAACTACAACGAATAGGACATGTTGAAAGAAGAATATTATGGATAGAAAGAATCTGATAATATCAAGAAAAACGATAGTCTTAGACAAAGATCTAACCAATAATCAAATAGATCGCTCTGTGAAATTGAATTATAGCCGAAACTATAAACAAACATCATTGTGGCATTTAAACAGTGTTAAATATTATGTCCAAATGATGGGAAAAAAAAAGTCAGAACTGATTGACTAAAGTAATCAACAAGAACAACTAATATAAAGATTATTCTAATGATAAGTATAAATCAAAAAACATTGATAAATATTTTATATATATATATATATGTTTAAATTTATTGAAAAGAAAAAATCAAAATTTTAATAATTCTTTTCGTATTCTATAACATGACAATTAATCAAATATGTTACATTTAATCTATGCAATGAGAAAAAACAAAGCCAACAAATAAATTTTATACAAAAATATTCATATATATAGAAGAAATAAACCTACAACAGACTTCAAGTTGGTTCTTGATGAATGTATAGAAAAATATAGGATAAATTCTTTTTAGAAAAAAACAGTTTTTAAAAGATTTTAGTAAAATTTCATATAAATACAAGCTCAAATTGATTAAAAACGAAGGACAAAACTTTCTTCATCAGAAAAGTTAACACTTAGTGATAGCTTCTTACTAGTACGTGTATGACAACAACTATAAAACAACTACAAAATAAAAAACTCAACAAAGAAGAAGAAAAATAGTTGTTTATTGTTTTCGTGTCCGACTTGGATTATTTGGTTTTTTTTTTTTATTATTATGTGCACGTGAGTGCAGGCACGTTGACGGGATTTTCGGCTGGGGAAATCAAATTGTTTTTTCATGTAGCTTTGCTTAGACTTTTGTTCATGTACGATAGATATGGCACTAGTTTGTTTTTTTTTGTAATATTTGATAACTATTCTATACAGTGAAAAACAAAAAGAAGAATATGTATAATTAAACAAAAACTTAATTGCCTATATCTGTAAAAGTTAACTGAAATTATATTTTGGCAAATTCATTATTGATATCTTCGATATCTAGTTGTTGAATAATGTTCTTATGAATATTGATCGTAGCCAAATGATTAAGTCTTTCAGCACCTATCCTGTTACGTAAATAAGTTTTAATTAACTTCATGACAGAAAATGAACATTCAGTAGTTGCTATCGACATCGGTATTTGATCTTTGACTTTGACTGAGAATAATAACTGATACATTAGGTTGCTTAAATAACAGAACCTTGATGATATTCACATCTATCATGATTCGATAAATAGTCAATAACATCTTTTGACAATCCTAATGATCTATTAATAAATAGACAGAGACCCTGGATTCTTCTTTTCCTTGAAAATAAAACCCAATATTGGCAATAAATTCCTTGATCTATTTCTGACTATGCTAGCCATAGGTGTTGACAGATTAACCAAAGTTTTTCATATTGTTCAACTTTTGGTAAAAGTATAATTTGGTAGTGAAATCTATGATTTCGTTAACAATCGATTTAATAATGAAAAATCTTTCGTAATTAGTTGATTTGACACATATAATTCAATATCATCATCTTTGACACATGTATTAATAATGACAGTAGAATTTTGATTAACAAATAATGAAAAAATAGCAATTGGAAATTCTTTGTTATTATCGATTTTGGAACTCGTTGTTGTTATTGTAATTATAGAAATTGTTTGCTGTTGATTATTGTAACAGATTTTTATCTACATATTCCTCAGATCTCTTGTTCGATACGAAATATAAATTAACAACTTTCTGTTTTCCATTCATTATTTTTGATAAATGCTTTGTTGAAAAAAATACTACGTTGATACTATTTTATATAAAGCATAAAGTACAAGAAATACTTGTGGTTTTATACGTCATAAATGTATTTGACATTTATTATAACAAACGAAGTGTCGACATAAGTACAAACAGTGTAAATTGATTGTACAACTTTATCTTGAGAAAGGACCTGTCGACCCTCTCCCCTCTGTGAACGTTTCAATGTGAAGCTTTTCCCCATCCACACCCTATTCATGTTCACTTTTCGTCCGAAATTTTGAAACACTTTGTATTTTGATGTATCTTGTGTTCTTCTTTTTTTGGTCCAATACATTCAGATCAATAACTTCTATTCCTTCATTTAATATAGAATTGATCACAATTTCAAAGACACTAAATGAACTTTTTACTAGATTTTTTTATTTTATAATGATTTGATTGAGTTTATTTATGATTAGCCAACAGAGTTACTTATCTTTAGTCGATGATTTATATTCATGCAAAATTCAAAAGATGAAGTACTTTATCTTACAAAATAAATAGATATATCGAAATAGTATATTGTACGAAGAATTCAAGAGATAACAAATTGAAAGAGAAAATTTTTCTTTTAAATATGATGTACTAATAGTTGTGGTTATCATATTTTAATCAATGAGAGAAATATTGAAATAAAATTGATTTGTGATTTGTCTTCGTTTACTTGTTAAAATCTTCATTAATCTCTTTTTCTTTGATTATATTCACTGTTCACCTATTTGAAAAGTAGTATTTATTTTTTATTATAAATATAAATTTCAAAAGAACTATATTTTGAATGTAACACCGTTCTTTTAAATTGTCAAAGAAAGTTATCTCATGAAAATAGATGAATTTTTTATTTCAGAATATTTGAAAAAAATATTTGTACTCAATAGAAAAGAAATATTGATATTGTATCGAATCTGATCAAATTGATCACATTACGGAAATGCTTTTCTTTCTAAACAATAGAACTGCTTTGTTAATGTTCTGTTTCTCTTAGATGAAAAAAGACTAGAAAATATATCAATAATTTCATTTCTAATTATAATATCTTTTCTTTTATTCACTTTTCTTGCATCACATATCGAAATACTGTTTTAAACTGCATGAATTTATTTCAGAACAGAATCGAATTGTGTCCATCTTTGCAACGAGTTTACATATGTTCACTACTTGCTTTTCATTTTCATCGAAATTACTTTATTTTCTCAAGTCTTTGCCGAAGATGACTGATTTTTCTTTTTGTCAAACAGAATCTGCAGAAAGTGTCGAAGTATATGAGTAAAAATTTGACTCTTCCTCGCCCAGTGGACAGACGGTAGAAGCTAAACAAAAAGAGTTTTCTATGTTTTTGAACAAAGCTTTTTTAACAGAAAGTAAATATTCGAAAAATTAGAGATCAAGCAAAATAATCTAGTCGCTTGGCTGTGCACTATGTCTTGTCTCTACTGATGTAACAGGCACCGTGACAAAGATACACCACAGATGGTAAACGATACCTCGATAACACCTTTCTTTAGTCGTCACTTTGGTAAATATCTTATTATAACTGCTTCCTCCTAATGAAACAACATAATGACCATACTCGCGAGACAGAGATCTGTTGCAGGATTAGTATGAGATACGGCTGAATTTAAGATAGCTGTTCTTTGTCTTTCTTTTCAACTCACCATAAGATATTACGATTACCATCTGTTATGACCGTACACATTAACAGTAGGTGGTAATTCATAAACCAAAACAACTTAATGAATTCTCTCTCTTACAATAATAACAGCTTCGTCGTGCTGAGATTGTGATGACAGTTTTTTTTACATTTGTACATATTTTGATTATATGCTTTGACGTATGTTAAATACAATAATAGTAACGAGAAGACATATAGTTTATATTCTAAATACCATAAAATACTTCTTTCTTTTCTAAATCTTTATTCATTTGATCTTATTGATAATAATATGAACATGTATGTGTGAAACAATTGAAAAAATATATCGAAAACAATTTGTTTTTTGTTTCTTCAGTAGAAATTTTGTTGTGCCATTATTCTCCATAATTTGAAAGTAGATTTTTTTACTTAATTATCAAATAAAACGCAGGAAGAAAACAAACTACAATTTGCAATGTTGTTGTACGGTTCGTTAGATTTCTAATAGATGTCTCTTCGAGATAATCAGTGTCCTATATAGTAATAGAAAATCCTATATCAATGGTGCTTTTAAATTCCTATATTCTTGTCGAGTAACACTATGGAGCCTGACTAATATTAATATTAAACTCTATTAGCAATGGCCTGCTTAGGTCTAACCAAAAGTTCTGTTAACACTGCTGACTATTTTATAGACCAGTTAACATTTAAGAGTATATTGCATGGATAGATAGTCGAATGTCTTATCTATAATAATATATATAATAAATTTATGTTGAGTTTAGTTCTAATATTTTTTCAAATGAAATCTAATTCTAACAGAAAAAAGTTTTTTTGAAAAATGGATAATGAATTCGATCGATGTAAAGACAATTCACAAACAAGTTATAACAGTATTCAAACCTAACGAGCCATCATATCAAATAGTTACAAGATGGACAATGTGTTTTTCATGGAGGATGACTCTCGATCTGGTTATCCAGTTTCCGAGCTGACAAATGTAAATATTGAACTGATACAATAGGTTATCAACAATGATTCACAGTCAACCTATGATGACACCCTTTTTTATATTCTTGCATCAAATGATCCTGTTCTTATACGTACATAGTATAGATATAGGCAAGACTATAGGCCACAAGTATTATATTAAAAATTGCCTCAAGCCTGTTGACAATGAAATATGGAAACAGAGAAAGTCATCAAGTGCAAAACGTATAAAATTACTTCATGATCATGCTCGATGTCATAGTCATCCAGATGTTACTAATTATTGAACACAAGGTGTTGATTTAATATCCCATTCACTGTTTTCATAAGACCTTTCATCATGTGATTTTTGACTCAATAATTATATCAAGCATAATATAACTGATCATTAAAAAAAAATGAAAACTTATTGAATCATGCATATTTCAAGACAGTTAAAACAATTTCAGAAGGAGAATTTAAAAAGAAAACATTTGACAAATTGTTATAGAGAATGGAACTTTGTATAAATAATTATGACAACTATTTTAAACATTTAATAAAATAAAATTTTTATTTCATGTTATTAAAACTTTTAGTTAACCGTAAGTATAAGTTTTCAAAACATTGTTTTCGACTACATATAAGCATATATTTTTATGTTTTTGTTCTTCTTATTTATAATTCAATCAAACACTACACTCATATATAATATATAATTCAATATGACAAGTCAAATGTACTTAACTGCTGTAAAAATATATGTTTATTTGCATTCCATTTGCTTTTAGTTTACTCTAATAAATGCAAATAGTTGTCAAAAACTATTATAATAAAAATTTTAAATTTACAATTATTTAATATCGATTGTGGAATGTTAAACTTCGAATATTTTACTCTAGTAAATCTTAACAGTGTAAGTTTCTTTCTAAAAAAAGACTAATAATAATGTTTACGTAGGTACATTCAAATTTATAGAAAAATTATTCAGGTGTTAACATCAAGAATGTTTAACAGAGTGCATTGAACTGAAAAATTAGTCTTCCGGAAAATATTTTTGTATTGCATTGCATTGATGTCGGCAAGATTTCTATTGTGTTTTCTATCCCGATAGTACTCTATAAATCTTTTATATGAAAATTTTAATGTAGAACTACTACTAATCAATCTTTGAATTTATTGATTATCAATATACAAATTGAAGGATATGATGCAAATTAGACGACATAAGGGTATAAAAAATCATACAATAAAAATGACAGAAAACAATTAGAAGATAAGTAACGTTGATGTCTAAAAATATTTATAACAAAATAAGCGTATGACAGTTGACCTTCAGAATTAATCTATAAGTAGATTTACAAATGATATTAATCAATTTTTTTTTATGACTAGTCGAATTCAGAGAAAATTGTTAGTTTAAGATTAAAGTATACAGAATACAATATCCAACATTATATAAGAAATATGGCAAGTAAAAAATGTGTTTTTTTTCCGAGTTGATAGTCTAATGAGACACAAATGGTTCTTGTCTCAATAGAGAAAAAGTTTTCATAGCAAATGTTACCAGCTTCCATAACCAAATCTTTAGTCAATCAGTGTATTTTTTGTTAAATTTCCATTGTAAACTTATATGTTGATTTTCACAGTACCTTGCAAAGACATCACCTAGACGATATGAAACATGATATATACATTTTCATTCGTTCTTTTTTATAAAATAAAACGTTCGAAAGAAGAAAAAAAGTATTCTAGATGTTTTCATCATATGAAAAAAGGCAAACAAAATATACTTGAATCTATTAGATAATTTAAAGAAATATACACCATCTATCTATCATCTGAAGTGTATTAAATACATCTATACAAATGAATCAAATCATAGAAAGCAATTTATTTTTTTTTTGCAGAACCAAGAAAATTCTCTAGGCAAGCAAGAACCATTATTCAGGAATAAATTTAATAAATCATATAAAGCTTTCGTTCGAATAACAGAATAGAAACTACAACAAGTAGGGCATGTTGAAAGAAGAATATTATGAATAGAGAGAATCTGATAATGTCAAGAAAAACGATAGTCTTAGACAAAGATCTAACTAATAATCAAATAGACCGTTCTATGAAATTGAGTTATAGCCGAGAATATAAACAAACATTATCATGACATTTAAAAATAGTGTTAAATATTATTTCCAAATGATGATAAAGAAAGAAGTCAGGACTAATTGACTAAGTAATCAACAAGGACAACTAATATAAAAATTATTCTAATGATAAGTATAAATCAAAAAACATTGATAAATATTTTATATATATATATTTTTAAATTCATTGAAATGAAAAATCAAAATTTTAATAATTCTTTTCGTATTCTATAACATGACAATTAATCAAATATGTTACGTTTAATCTATATGATTAGAAAAAAAAAAAAAGAAAACCAACAAACAAATTTTTTACAAAAATACTCATATACATAGGAGAAGTGAAAAGAAATAAACCAACAACAACAACAACAACAGCATTACACATCTAGCTTTGGTTAGATATTTTTTTCCAATGTTTCGGTTTTTTTTTTTCATATAATTCATGCATTTAAAGCAAAGGATAGAGGTGCTGTCTAAGAAAGAAAAACAAATATATGCATCTACGCAAACAGCCATACTCAACTAGATGAACATAAAAACTGTTCGCAAAAACAAAACAAAAACAAAAAACAAAGTACTTTTTACATAGAAAAAGTTAATAGAGAGGAATGTTGAAAAACTACAGTCTGATATGATAAATTTTTTTATAAATGAACAACATATTTTTATATCAGTCAATCATTTAAGAAAGGTAGGACAAAAGAAAAGAAGATAATAGGTATCTGATAGAACAAAATGCGAAAACAAAAAAAAAAAAATTCTCTTCGAGACCTGTCAGAAAAGGAAGACGAAATTTATTCACATTCTTGATTCTTTTTTTTTTTATTTATTATTTTCGTCGATTATTTATTATTGTTTTTAATTGACGATTGAAGATTTATGTATTTGTTTTTGTAGACGTTCAAGTTCAATTTGTAATGTTGCACGTGCCTTCTTTTCTTCATCTAATTCACCAACAAGATCACGAATTTGATCGGTAAATTTTATTTTCATATCATCCATTAAAATTTTCATTTTAAATAAATCTTTTTGTAATTGATCAATTGTTATTGTACTATTATTATTTAATATATTTGCATTAACATATGAAGAATTTGTAGCTGTTTGAGCTAATTCTGTTGTACTATTAAGTGAAGATGTTCCTTGTTGATTAGTATTTACTAATGTAGAATGAAGAGATGATGGACGATTTGTATAACGTGGCGATTCTAATTGTCCTGGTTCTGAAAAGAATTTAATTATATTTCGTAGTTAAAAAAAAAAAAAAAAACTTTGTAAGTTATCTTACCTCGTTGAGATGATGGAGGTGAAGGAGTATGAACTTTGCGTTCATTCTAAAGAATATGATAATAGATAATCATATCAAGAAAAAGATAAAACATCTTAGGTTTTAGTTTTCTATATAAAATTTTTATCTTAGACTAACAAAATAGATATTCGTTAATTAAACTAAATACCAATATAATTATAATTCTGTACAAATAGAATAAATTAAATCGAATTGATTCATTATATTTCGAAGGACAAAGAAACAAAAAAGATCAGAAATTAAATGTTTATTGAAAATTTTCATGTTTCGAAGAATAAATTTTTAAACGGAAAATGATATTTTTCATTTTAAACTTTTCGATCAATAACCTTTAGATAGATCATGTTGTCACAATGAAAATCTAACCTTAGATTCAGTGACTTGTGGACGATTATTATGATTTGTTTCATCAATTGAACCTGTTGTTTTACTCAATCCATTTTCCTATTTATAAAAAAAAAAAAAGTATTCATTCAAATATGAAAAAGTTTTACTCTAATAAAACAAACCATTTTTCTTATTGTCGATGATGGTGGTCGTTTTGATGATACAGGTCTTGCTTTATTAAAACCACTTAATTTTTCCGTTGTACCAATAGCATCAAGATTATTAATTTCTGCATAATGATTGCGTGATCCATGTCCTTAATAAAATAATATGTTCGAATGAACAGATATTTGATTATTATTCTATTTACCTTCTTCATCACTAATTGAAGTTGACTTTGCATGATGTGAATCATTAGAAAAGCCGTGAGATGAATCTATAAAATATACTTATATGTTAACAATTTTTAACTATGAACTTTTTTACCTCCATTCGTTGTTTTTGTTTTTGATAATGTTTGAGAAAGATTTTTTGTTCCTGCATCAGGTGTATTTGGTCGATGTTTCGAATTCTATTAAAAAAAACCAAACATAATCTTCATTGCATGTTTTATTAATCTTAAATAATGAACAAACTATTGATGGTGTCGTCGTTGTCAGAATTTCTTCAACATAATTATCTAATCGAGAAAATAAAAAACTATGAAAATAATCAATCATAAAAGAAAAACACAAAATCTACCTGGAAATACACCAATTCGACCATGAAGTTCACCTTTCCACCATCCTTCATCTTCAAGATTTTTATCAAGAATAGTAAC
The DNA here is from genome assembly GCA_905250125.1 of Rotaria sordida. Lineage (NCBI taxonomy): Eukaryota > Metazoa > Rotifera > Eurotatoria > Philodinida > Philodinidae > Rotaria > Rotaria sordida. The sequence continues at coordinate 29,582 of CAJNOL010000292.1, forward strand.
AATATCATTAACTGTAAGTGTTAATTCATCATCAGCAGCTTTTTTATAATCATATAAAACACGTGCTTTGATTGGTGTTGTTTTTTTTGTTGTTAATAATGGTGGTGTAGCTGGAGTTTTTTGTTGTGATAATGATGATGTTTCTATTGATGCTGGTGAAATTGATTTATTAATCTAATTATTATTATTATAAAAATTCAAATAAAACAAAAAGAATTCATTAAAACATACTTCTTTATTAACTAATGCATTAAGAACATTATTTGGTTTACGTTTAATTGGTGGATCTTTTTTATTACCTTATTTAATTATATATATTTTTTTTTTTAAATATCAAGTAAATTTCAATTTATCTTACTTGTTTCATCAGTTATACGTGTAACATAATTTGATGGAAATAAACCAACTTTACCATTAAGAATACCTTCATACCAACCTTCTTCAACCTAAAAATTTTCACTTAATTCTTTGTTTTTTAAGCAAAACAAAATACTAAATCCTACCAAACGTGTTACATTAACAATATCATTTGGATTAATTGTTAATTCATCATCATGTACAGGTGTATAAGCATAAGCAACTTTAACTTGAAATAATGTTCCATTTGGTAAACTATTCGATTGAAATACTAAAATAGAAATCAAAATATAAACATTTGAAGTCAAAGAGACGAAATGATAAAAGAACGAAAAAAAAAATAAAGCATAGAGCATGAAGAAAAAAAAATTCTTTTTTTTTTTGACAAAATGAATGCTTTCTCTCTTTGAAGAAAATAGAGCGAATACGTACATATCTTTTTTTAAGTACAGAAAAAAAGAAAATATCGATATTTAAAATTGAATAATTTAAAATATTAGAATTCAACTCACGAGTATCATCATTTGTAGGTCGTTTTCTTAATGTACCACTTTTATTTGCGTTAACTGCTGATTGTAATCGTGATCCAAGTTCATTTGCAAATGTTCGATTTTTAGCTTTTTCTTTTGTTAATGGCTTTTAGAAGAGAAAAAAAAGTTATTTTAATCAGAAAAAAAAGAAGAAATCTAAATTCAACTTACAGTAACGAAATTTTCTGGAAAATGACTGAAAAAAAAATATATATTTTAATTAAAAATGAAATCTACAAAAATATTTAAACAAACCCATATGTTCCACGACATTCCCCTTTAAGCCATCCATCTTCAGCTGGTACGGCATCAGTTATTATATCGCCTTTTCGTATTGTTAATTCATCTGATGATTTAGCAATATAATCATATTCCACAATATAAGTACCCACTATTATAAACAAATTAATATTAAATATTTCAATTGAAATAATTTTAGAAAAAAAATAAATTAATTCTCACTTCTCATTTGTGATTATAAATTTAATTCATTTGAAACTAAATCTGAAAATAATGAAGTAAAAAAAATAGAACGTGAAAGATTATATACTGCGTCATTGTCCTTCAATTGTATAGTGTGACCCACTTTTTTTTGTGCTCGAAAGTAAGTAAATGCACATATATATATATATCTATATATATATATGTATACAGCAGATGTCAAATGTCAACTAAGGGGACACAGAGACGCAAAGGAGGAGACAGACAAACGAACGAACTCCGGTATACATTCTGCTCTGTTACCAAAGTGAAGAAACAAAGTAAAAAGAGACAGAAGAAAAGAAGAAAAAAAAATCAGGAGCAGCAATAAGCGCTGGTTGGCGAACGGTGAAGAGCAAAATTCTCTTTCTTTGAAGAGAGAGAGTTTTTCGCGCATGCATGCATATAATAACCAACAACGACCATGTCAATTCTTGATAGACTGGTCGAATAATAAGGCAATCCATATATAACTATTAATAGAGAGCGCTAGATGTCGATCATTAGCTATCATTATCCCGAATAAAGTAAACAATGCCCAGCTGGTGCTTAGCTATACTACGCAATAACAAATAGTTTTCTTTTATATGTATATTTTTTTTTTGAAATATGATGGTGTTGTAATTCTTTAATCGTGTGCAACCGTCTGAGTACCTAATATGTGTGTATTTGATGTAATTGATCATGCGGATAAGTAAATTTTTTAATGAGAATATTTTATACAATGTTGGCTATTGTACGTTGACACATATCTGATCATATTTAATTTTCTACAAACCTTTGCGTTTCTGTCACACGTAAGATTTTATTCAAGTGAAAGAAATAGTTATATTGATTTTGTATTTATCGAATAGAAAGAATATTGCGGATAGAAAAATATGAGTCAATAATCTTCACGTGATCTTATTGTGATTTTGCATAATTCAAATTTGATTATTGAAAATAATGATCCAATTCAAATGAGTGATGATATATTTTAAGAACTTTGCTAATACCTAGATTTAATTATCTTCTCTAAGCTTTTATTTTTTTGTTATTAATATTATATTTAAATAATAATTAAAAACTTTATTTGATTTATAAAAATAAGGTATCCAGAGCATCATATCTGAAAAAAAAACATAGTATAAGTCTAAAACATGAACATTCATTTATCAATAAAGCTTTACCGTCCTTCAATTCTTAACTTTTTTTTTGTTTTATGTTCTTAAAATATGAAAAAAAAATTATTAGCATAAGACTTATAGTACACTCATAATGCATTACGTGTTTTCTGAAATTTTGCAACAAAAACTATGAAATATTTTAGTTTTTCTTATTTAGTATGATCAATAATATAAATAATTTTCAAATCATCTTGTTCATTTTTACTAACCAATAGTTACATATACGTAATGTGAAGATTGACAAAAAAAAACGAGCGTAATCTTTATATAGACATTTATTACATGATTAAGTCATAAAATAAAAATGCATAAGAGCAGTTTAATAAGTACTTGAATTTGACTTAAGTTGTACCTTTTCCTTTCAACTTTCTTCCTTGATAAAAGTGCTGAATTATGATTAACAACGTCTTCTGTAACTACACTATTGAACATATTCAACTTCACAATGACATTCTTGATATTCTGAATATGTAGTAATTTTAATTGAAACTCATTTGATTGAAGTCTTATCTATACTATTTTATGTATTAATGATTAGAAAAAAATACATATAATTAATATGTTAAAGACAATTTTGCTGTTGATGATTTCTGATTAGACATATTTGAAGTGAGTGCAAAAACAAAAGATTAAGATTTATCTAATAGACTAGTTACATTAGTAATAAGTTTAGATGCAATTTAAATCATTCGTTGGCGATACAGACGTCGTCCTTACTGATATTTTGCTGTCAATGGATAAGTATCACAGCTGTCAACTTTATTGAAGAGAGTCATTATCAAAATTTTGAATAGTATATCTAACTTATCATTGCTGTCTTCATGAATAATTTGAATTTTGAATTATTTTACATGAATTTTTTAATGATTTATGATCATTGTAAACATTCTGTATAAATGATTATTTCAATTACAGAATTCAATAAAGAATAATTTCTGTGCTTGATGAAATAGATAAATTTCTAATTTTATTATGTTTATAGACTAGAAAGGTGTAGATGACCCAATAATATTTTTCATATAAGAAATGATTTTAAATCTATTTTGATTGAATATTAACATTGAGAATACAAATATTGTATCATTACTTATTATGTACATTATACACGTACAAATAAAACAATATAAATAATGTGAAAAATATAGCTTTACAGAGAACTATTAAAAAATCGTTTTTTTCCATATTATTTTTCTTTAATTGTGTATTAACTTGAGGATGTGTAGAATATGAAGAAAATGATGCTTTCAATCATTTGACATGTCATTTTCTGACTTTCTACGATTTCTATAAAGATTATTGTCATTCATTCTTCATATATTTTTCTGCTGTTAAGATACTTCTTGTTATTATTAAATAATAAAATGAAGAAAGTTTTGATATGTACGAATACAATATTATGTAAAACATAGAATCAGAATTATAGATTAAAAAATTCATATTGAAGAAATTGAAATTCATTTTACTCGCGTAATTTCTAGATTTATTTTTTTGCATAAAAACATGAGCATACTCATTAAACCGAGCATTGATATGCCAGTTAATCTGCTTTTGACGCAGATGACATTTTAGAATTATAAGATTTCATTTTTGGTTCTAAACAATCAATCTTTACTTTAAATGATGAATATAGTATAATTAGAGATGGAAGCCAATCGACTGAGTCATTGCTACTACCAATGTGACACAAAAATAGATATTTAATCTTTAAAAATTTTCGACGCTTCAAATCAGTTTTTGGAGGTGTTACCGTTCGATTTCTTTTTAATAAGTTCTCTACCATCGTTGTCTTTCTTTTTCAAAATTTCTCGACATTAAGAAAGTTTTTAGAAAAGTCATTGAAAAATTTCAGGCGCTGCCACCGATCAATGCATTGGCTCATACTTCTAAAAATAATATAAAAATATATTTCTTTAATTGTTACACCTGAATTAGTGTATTCTCTAAATTCATCAAAACAATTTATTAGATGCACTCATACTTGTTTCGAATAGTCTATTATTAAATATAAATAGTGGAGAACATAATTTAATATCCGTTTTTCTCATGTCTGGTATTACAAGGAAGCTAATCTACAAAGATTACTTTGATAATATTGGTTAATGTTTATGTAATTAGCAGATATCAGGACGAATGCTATACGATTGTAGAGTTTTCTTATGCATGAATCTGCATTAATAAAACACAATTGTAGTATTTACTTTTATCTTTAAAAATACTAAGCAAGATTTTTGGATTCGATATTGTGTGATATATGAAACGATAAGAATAATAAGCTTATATTACATCCTCTAAAGTTATACTTTTATATTTCATTTGAAATCAAGCATCATTCGAAAAAAGTTATCTTCTTTACATAGTTCCAGAGATAAAATGCTCATGAAACTTGAACAAACGAAAGTAATATAGAAAGAATATTTTTGTTATTTTAGCATTAGTAATAAAGTAAACAACAATCCACTTTTATACTTCAGTGATATATTCTCAAAATCCATTCATCAATATTAGTCTATACAATGTGCCCATGAATGACATATGAGATAGTATTAATTATTGGTAATGATATATCAATTAATATCAATTAAATATCAATTGCACTGATGTAAACGTCGTTATATTTAATTCCATTTCATTTCTGTATCATTCTGCTTCTATTCAATGGATATTATATCATTGTTTGAATGGATGAGAACTTATCATCTACTACTTTTGATATATTCTTTTTCATCTTGCTAGACTAGTAAATATCATTGAAGTTTATAAAACTCTAAATAAAATTTTTTCTATAATCTGATCATTAGTATACACAATTAATGTGGCAATCGGATGTATCGATATTATTAAAAAACAACAACTATTCACCGCCTATATTATACGTGATGAAATATGTTTTAGATCAACAACTATTGATCCACAAGATTGATATCAGAAAAGTTTATATTCATGCAATTTCTATAATATAAGAAATAAGGTCAATTATATTTAAATCTTTAGATGATGCATGAAAATGCCATTGACATATTGCTCATTTTTATAGAATATTGAATGTTTCATTCTAATAGAGGTGAAAATCATAGACATTTTCCAATTGAATAAACCAAATAAGTTCCATCTAAGACATGTTCTTGAAAAGAAAAACTAATCAACAAAATATGTCGGAGAACATCGAAAATAAAACGAAGTACTCTAAAAGTCTGAGAGTAATTCAAGAATGAATGTAAAGCTTTATTCGCTCAAATTTTCGATTTATCAATCAAACCAAAACCAATAATAAGCATAGCTATTGGCAACCTAAATCAAAAAATGTCATAGAATCTGTTACTATAGAATAAGAGAAATTGAACAAAATCTTAGGTATATTTTTTATACAGTGGAATTTTTCATTACATCCAATATGAAATAATAACATTGAAAATACAAAAAAAAACCAATCTCTTACATATATCTCAGTTGTCAATAAAAAAAACATCCGAATTTATAATCCTTATGGTATCTGATCAATATGAATCATATTGAATAAAAGAGTTTCATCTATGATATTTAAAACAAAACATATTGTGTTTGTATAAAGACGTTTGTCGTTGTTGAGTAGTTACCAGAAAATATGTTCCGTCTGATCCAATAACTAAAGCTAATATAAATATAATTGTATCAAAAGTAATAAAGCGCAAAGAGTTTGTTTGAAATACCAATGAATTATATTCTTTTGTTGATAATGCATCGATTAAGAATAATCAGATAATATGAATAATTATGCTTGAAAGAATTTGTACGAAAGGATTACTGTGTTACAATAAAATAAATAGACTTTTTTTTCCTATTACATAATATGATCTGTTTTAGCTCATATAATAAAACGAATACTTTCATCCTTCACACACTTACATCATATTTCGGACATTAATGAAAACGAATAGGTAAAATTACATCCGGTTCGATTTCAATTTTTATTCAATATTTTTTCGGGATTCAAAGAGATGAGAATGTCATTCTCCTATATATATAAGATTAATGTATTTTTTAGTATTAATATTCATTTTTCTTCGAATATTTTAATTATTAATAAAAACAAAAAAAATTTTCTTGTATTATACTGTCATCTGTATTATATAAACTTTCATTGGCGAAATCTTCAATGTCGCTATCATCAATCTATTATACTTATCATAAGACCTTAACTCATTTTCTAAATTTAAAGAAAAAATAGTCATTGAGTTGTTTGACGTTGTCTTTGATTAAATTATTGATATGAACGATCCATCATTTTCATCTGAAAATGTTCAGTCTGAAACTTGTTGTTCATCATCAACAACACCACCAATGCCAATGTTGACAACAGATGATTATCTTGATGGTCTTCATTGTGTACATGAAGCACAAAAAGTAAATGCAACACCAGAAGAAATTATATATAAATTACGTCTTTATCTTGAAGATAAAGTTGGTGGTAAAAATGTTTTAAATACAATATTAGCACTTATACGAACTAAACAAATTGTGGATTTTAATAATCATAAAGAATTTGAATATTGTACGAGTTTATTACCACTTTTTATGGTACTTATTTGTTTAGAAAATTCACTTGTTCAACAAAGATAATAAAGTTTTTTTTTAACTTGATTATTATTGTTAATGACACAGTGATTAATTATTGTGTGTGATGGTAAATTTTTTTGTGTATATTCTATTTTAATCAGAAATATTTGTACCCGGTCGTAGTGAAACTATTTTTTGTTTCTTGACTTTCAATAAAATTGATCAAAAAAGAAATTATAGTCGATAATTCGAAATCTACCTGTCTGAAAAATGTGAATCCGAATCCGAGAAAAACTAAGCTTCTAGACCCGATAGATCTAGATCCGAGTTTTTTTTTCCACCAATATCTGGCATCCTATGTATACATGAACAAGTAAAGCATCAAACTTTTAGCTTTTTATTGGCTACTCTCAGAAAAAAAAGTCAATATACAGTCATTTCCCGTTCTTCTTTTTTCCATCATTCAATGCTTAACAAATTAAATGTTTTTCGTTAGTTGTAAAGAACATTATCTTAAGAAAAAATGAAATTGAACAGTTAATTGATAAACAAAATTCGTTAAACCAACAGTAACACCAACATTTTTAGCTTTATGAAATAGTCTCTGTTCTAGTTATGAAAATGAGATGAACCAAGAATATGTTCTATGCAATCAATGTGAAGATTTACTTATTTATAAATCATCTTTTGGTACTAATTCACTATATAAGCATATTCATAATTGTCAAAATTAAACAAAAATTAATCAACTGTTCTAATTCGAATTATGCAGAAAAATTAAAGTTGTTTGTGTTGAATTTGCAGCACTTGACTATCGACCATATAAACCAATGGATGATATCGATTTTAAAAATCTTGCAAAAAAAAATGTTTTAATACTGGCCGATACTTGCTTATATGGAGTTTTGGGTCTACATTTTTGTGGACAGGACTCATAATTGCAACTCCCTACTTAACATTTATCAGATAAAAAGAAAAACTCAAAAGCTTTTTTGTAATTGTTTGAACAATCGTTTTATTTATGATTAATATATGATAGAAAAATTACATGGTTTCTCTATTATATTTAATATGCGATGTAAAAGTCTTCAAAAAAAAAATATCGAACTCTATTACACCATATTATCGACTTCTAAGCCAAGAAGAAAAATACTTCTACAAGAGTTCTTGTAACGTTTTTCAAACTTGAAAAGTATGTATTTCTGAATCAATTTGAGTTACATGAATAGCTCAAATCGGAACAAAAATACACCAAAATGTAACACATTAAAAACTCTATCGATATCATCTTTTGCAAAATTTTGTTAGATCTTTTCCTGATTCTTCAATCAAAAAAAGTTTGAAAAAACTCATCTCTATAAATTGTGCATGAACTGAATTCTTTTGATGTTATTTATTCGAAAGATTGGAGGTCATAGAAGTTTAACAGAAAAAATAATTCAAAAAACACTTTTTTATCATTGCAAAATAGTCAGGTAATAAGAACAAGTAACTTTTGAAAAGACTCACATGTCATATAAAAGATACTGTGTGCATTGATGTAAATATCATCACTAGAATCAAGAGCACAACATATAGATAGTATAGTGACTCTTTATAGATATACTACTTCGTTTTGTATTTTCGTCAAAATAATGAATAAGTTGTGGTGCAATTGATGTTTTTAATTTTTAAAAGTTTTCGCCAGTGGATGCACACCAGAAGCCAAACAACAACTAAAAATCGTTGTTTGTGATAAAACGTTTTTTTTAACAAAGCTTTTTTAATAGAAAGTAAGTATTCTTTTTGTAGCATCTTTCATATGCTGTCACATGAGATATTATTGAATTTGATTGCATGTAATACTATTGAGTCAATTGGCCTTGGCAATGTCTTCTCTTCGTCATACACTGTAACAGATATCTTATAGTATGTTCATTCTCTTCTCGTGAGCTGTAACAGGTATATCCACGATACTAATCTAATGCAGCATTAATATGAGGCACGACTGATCTTAAGATAGATGTTCTTGACCCTTCTTTCATACTGATTGAAACATATTGTAATTAACATCATTTTTCATCGACAGGCGTAAGAGTAGATGGTAGTTCATAAATCAAAACATATGAAAAATAAATCGGACACGATTTTTTCGTTTCTTTAGAGGAAAATTTGTTATGCTATTTTTTTTCATAATTTCAAGGTATTTTTATATTAAAGTTCATCACATATCATGCACAAAATAAAAATAGTCTACAATCTGAAGTATTGTTGTTGAGTTCGTTAGAACTGTAAAGATGTCTCTTCATGATAATCTGTGTCTTATATATTTCCTATATAGTTACAGAAAATTCTATATAAATGATGCTTTTAATTCTTATTCTCATCATTCGAAATAATATAGAGAGATAGATGTTCTAATACAATTTGTTTTGGGGGCCCAAGCCGCATTTACGAGATTACTGTTGATCGGTGGCAACAAGTACGCAATAATGGCTTATTTGAATCAATAGAAACTTTTCATCGAGGATTTTTTGCATCCTCTCACTCGCTTTAATCGCACACAGATGATCTGTCGCTAAGGGAATACCTTAATAATGGTGATAAATAGTACTATCTATATATGCGGGACACTTTTTGGACAAAAATCTTATATACACTTCGAAAGAGAATAATTTTTTACAGTCACTACTGTTGAAATGATTTTGGATCCATTTCGAAACTGCAGATGGCGCGTACAAGGACATTTGACATTGTTTTGGTATTCTGTATATACTCGATTTGCTCTGACCGCGTAGTCTATGTAACTTCTATGAGTAGAAGTCATTGTTTATGGTAAAATAATGTATTTTCGACAATTCAAGTACGTGATAATTCACTTAAATTGTTAGGACTACTTTTGAAAGTAGATGTATATTTGTTCTCGATATTTCGAGAATTCTTCATACTAGATTATTGTTATACTTTTCTTATTAGTTCGTATAATATTAAAGCTGTTTTTGACATATTGAAGTTGATATGAAGGCACATCAAGAATATAACATAGATTTGATTGACAAACAACGAACAAAGTTTCGAGATAGACATCATCAAAGCAGTCTTCTCTATTTAGTTTCTTATGATAGTATAACACAAACGGAATTACAAAGAGCTTTTATTTTCTCGTAGCTCTAAGTTGTGCTTTATTAAATACAATCCAAAATACACAATAAACATTTCAAAATTTTAATCGATATCCTTATAGATATGTTAGAATTTACAACAAATATGTTTATCATCAAGTTTCTATCATTTTAATAATGATGACCATATTGATTGTTAGGTGGACGATAACCAGAACCACCAACACGACCATCACCGTTGAGATCCATACCTGTAGCTTTTTCCAATTGATCAATCATACCACCACCCCCACTACCACCACCGTAATGTGGAGCAGCTCCGTATCCAGGTGCACCATATTGATTATGTTGTGGAGGATAAGGAGTACCACCATATTGGTTATAGTTTGGAGGACCACCATATGCGCCATAATTATGAGGACAGGGTGCACCGCCATATTGATTATATTGTGGAGGATAACCAGGAGGTCCATATTGGTTGTGAGGTGGGGCATTACCATAACCACCACCAACACGTCCATCGCCGTTGAGGTCCATATGTGTAGCTTTTTCTAATTGATTTATCAAGCCCCCTCCAGCACCGCGACCTTGTCCGTAGCCACCACCATATCCCTGACGGCCATAACCTATTTGAAAAGTTAACATTTTTTTTTTCTAAATCAATTATAGTTAAGGTTAAATAAAGTCATACCTGAACCGATCACACCATCACCATTTAAATCCATACCTGTCTTCTTTTCAATTTGTTTTGTTATAAAATCTATTCGAAAGAAAATTTATACAGATTATATTTTTCTAATAAATTCAGTTCATTCTGAAGAGTAATGATCCTCAATGTGGTCTCATATTTAAAAAAAAACACATTTGTAATTTTTCAATTGTTATAGCTCAGAAATTATTTTTATTTATAAAAGAATATTCTTGTGTATGATTTTGATATTTTTTGTTTTATTTTGTTAAATCTATGCGACAAAATTATGTCGCAATATTAAATATCATTTTATCAATGATTGTCATTTACAACATCCTTCATTTCAAAATCACGACAGATTTTTCTTTGTTTGTTATGCGTTTTTTTTTCAATAGTTTATCATACTCGGTGACGTATTAAAGTAAAGACAGAGATAATAAATACTTCTATAAAATTTCCTATTGGCACACAACGGTCGTCCAGTAAAAAAAAAAACAAAATACAATATAAACTTACTCATGTTTTTTTTGTTGTTGTTTTAGGTAATAGAAAAACTTTAGAATAAAATGCGACAATGACTGTGATTGTGTTATTTATACACTTTTCTCTTAAGACTACGACGGAATAAATGATAAATCTCGTTCTTTCTTCCTACGTGGGTGTTTTTTTTTCTTCTCTTTTCTGCTGTCGTTTTCTTTTCTCTTTTCTGCTGCCGTTTTCTTTTCTCTTTTCTACTGCCATTTTCTTTTCTCTTTTCTGCTGCCGTTTTCTTTTCTCTTTTCTGAGTCAACAACATCTAGAATGACAGATTTGGTATCGTTACTCTCGCCAACTTTTAACATTATTCTGTTTAACCTCCAGGACGTCATCCGACTACACGCTTTCGTCATAATTTTGTTCTTTTCATATAATTTTACAAAAATAAATATTATTGTTGGAGGTCGTCAAATAAAGAAAAAAATGAATCACAAGATATTGGCTTACAATATGTTGCACGTCATAGTTTTTGAGTCAAATGACGTGTATCTGATTTGTTTATTTGAAACAGAATAAAAATAAATAAATTTTATTTTGACGTATTAAGACGCCTATGATTCATTGTCGTATGTCTAATGTCAATTCGTTCTTAGTCTAGTTTGAATTTGAAAGAATATTGACATTTATTCAAAACGGATATTAACATACTCGTGAATTTTAAATTCTGTACATAAAAACTATATTGACAAAGTATAACTTTTCATTCATTGTTTTGAAATCTCTGACGAAAAAAAAATGAACTATTTGCTCACTTTTTACAACACAAAATAAAAAATTTGAAATTTAACTGTGATTTGTGAGCTCGCAATTTTTCTAATCAAATTTAAAGTTAAGTTCCTTTGAATTGTTGGAAGAACATTCTATTTTAATAACTTATATGATGGTTTCATTTCATCAAATTGTATCATATTCAATCGATCAGAGTACAATAATGATCATATTGTCGAAAATATCTGCCAAGAATTAATAGAATCTCGTTTTCGTCTTTGTAATAATGAATGATTTTTAATCAATAGACTGATCAAGATATTTTACTACAAAAATAATTCATCTTCCACTTGTATCATAAAACTAATCTAATTTAAGAACTTGTAAATTGCATACATACAAATTAACATCTTCATCAAATGTGAATATTACTAACTACGCATTCTTTGGACAAATCAACTTTTATACCTTGGTAAACGATATTACTAGTAACTAGAAATTCAGAAAGTGCAGCAATAAATAATTTCAGATATGGAAGTCATAGGTTGTTTCTATTTGTCAATTCTCTATACATAAGGTTTCAATAAGAACAAAATAACAATTTAATTAATTCTGTATTCCATTCAAATAATTTTTCATGTGATGAGCCATCGATAGGCTACTTAACTCTGAATAATATTGATCGAATATCGATACTATGAAAAATATGCAACAGAAATTCCATTACTTCTTCCAATGGCATCAAATCATTCATTTTGATATCTTTCAATAGATGACAGAGTATGATGTGATTCATGAAGAAAACTTTGACTTTTTCGTAATATGTTAGTCATGAATTTCAAGCTATACTTTACGACAAGAAGATAATCTGTTATTAATATTCCTTGACAAACTTTCTTACTTTTTCTAAAATGAAGAAAACATCAGACATGTCCTTCGTAGTGTTAGTGTGGACATTCTCGAAATTCCTTCACAGAGATAAAAAGTACAAAAGATGGCTCTTAAAGTATGACTTACTAACAACATAGACTGGAGTGTGTAATTTGCTGAATGGTGAAAGTTGCTCGAAGGCAATGAGACAATACTAAGCATATATTGACACGTGTTTATTTAGTAACTTGCTATTAGTACCTAGAATCACGGTTCCTAAAGCAAACACACTCTCAGATAGGTACATATTGTAACTTTTACATCCTAGACTCCTACTTTTGTACCGTGGGGAAAAACAGAAAATTTTGCATCTTATAATATGAAACAGAAATTTGTAGTTGTTAAAATAGTTGAGTAGTGAGTGGTAGAAAATCAAAAATTAAAAACGTTCAGTTCATGTACATTGCCTTAAAGCGAATACGTCAGCACAGTACAAGTAAAAGAAGAGGATGAATGCGAATTTTACTCATTCTTGCCTGAAGATTTTAATGCAATATTTTACAATTGTTATGATTCGGCATTTCTTATTTAACTCTACCATATTCCATTGGTTTAACTCAATTGATGCTAATTTCAATTTTTAAATAAATTTTAAAGAAATAGACTCTGCGTTCACTTTATCTATAATGTCAGTAAAGCGAATGCGACAGCTATTTTGACTAAAGATTAACCATTCCTTAATATACTATTCATTTTCTACTATGCAAGATCAAAGTTCCAACACGTCTGATGACAAGTGTCTTCAGAATTGTCACAACTATCTCATACTAGAGACTCAATTGAAACAGATGAAGAGTAAGTTTGAAGAAGTATTTTTCTGTATATGGTCCAATACAACTCTATGACATATTGATAGTCAATCAATGGTGTCTATGACTAACTGGACGTCTATCGATGTACTGATTCTAATAGTGAACAATTGTATGATTAGAATTCGAATCTTTGTATACGAAATCACTGCTTTTTTCTTTCTTTTTTTTGTGTCTGTATATTAATGACATTGTTTGAATATAAATAATTTTCTATCATCATGAATCAATTACATATGGAATTCTTAATATACGTAGACAAGAATTCTTGTCAACATCAGCTAAATCATAGTGCATGTTGCATTTTTAATATGGGGAATAAAAATGAAAATTAATAATCTACAAAATACTCATTTATCATTTGCTCAAAAAATTAAATCAGCGTGATGAAGTTTTGCCTTTAAAAATTATGCTTTCGTATTCGATGGATAATCTCTACACACAATAATCTAATTATTTCGATACTTCACAAGTGAAGAAAGAAATGAAAAAAATTCTGGCTATCAATGATAGAGAACAGTTCTAACAAGCTATTGATACCCCTTTTTTCGTTTTCTGTACACGATAATATACGTTAAAAGTATCTTTCTTTTATAAATAAAAATCTATATAGCGGGTGTTCCAAAAGTCATGATTACTTAACAAATGCATATAGCTTCACTATTGAGTAAGCTTAATCAAAAGTTTTTTTTTCTATTTGAAAGAGGAGACTAGTAAGCTTTTATTCTTAATGAGCAAGTTTATCAATACGATGGAAAGGGTAGTACTTTTGGGTACAATGTAAAAATTAAGTTTTTCTTCGATGTTAACAACGATATGTATTGTTGTTTTCGAAATTTACTCGAATTTCTATCTTTATTATGATCATGAGATCATTTAGGTCTTTTGCTATTACTTTTCAGTTATTTGTTTGATATATTTCAAAAGAATTCAATCGTTAGTGTCTTTCTTCAAAACAGATTGTTCGTGGCTCATGAAAAACTTTAATAATCGTGGAAACGAGTACGTTGAACCATTTCATAACTCATCTGTGATTAAAATTGACCAATATCTTTGTTGTCATTACAATGCATCAGAATTAGTATTTTTAAGGGTGTGGGTGTAGGTGTAGGGTATGGGTTGAGAGAAGATCAACTCACACTCATACTCACACCCACATCCTTTTGTAGTAACCGTCGACCGAAAAAGGCTCTGTGTTTTTCCTGCCGAACTATTCCAGTTTACGCTCAAAATTGAAAAACAATTTTCGAGCTTGCCTCCGCGCGAAAAACTTTTCTTGGATTCAATAACAGAAATTTTTTTCACGTTCTACCCAACCTCATACTACGCAAACATCAAAACAAACACAGTACTATTTGTCACAACAAAATAGATTAGTCAAGCGCACCGCCACCCCTCGATACTAATGTTTATTGCGCTACTCCATATCTCCAGCATGTAACTACTTCACATAAAACATACACTTATATAGCAGACAGAAAGAAAGAGAGATGAACAAAAGAGAAACCAATGGAGACAAGATAAAGAAGAAAGAGGAAAGGAAGATCGGCGGAAAGTGGTATGAAAATCGGTACAACTATTCACGCATTAGTTCTGATTGTCAATACATTCGCAATTACCCCTGTGTTTAGATATGTTTTCCTCATATGTACAACTAACGACACAACCAGACTTCCGAAAGAATAGCATAAATTCTGAAAAGTCTTGGGAACACCTCGTTCACCGACATACTTCACTTCAGAAAATAACTTGCCAGTAGGTCACCTCATCGAACATTACATGAAAAATGAACACCCGTCACCATAGTGTTCTTCACCTCTTTTGTTAATTTCAGAGGAAGCCTTACCAGTTGATCAGCTCGTCGAACATCACATAGAAAAGGAAGACTTCTCAACATAGTGCTCCTCACCTCTTTTGTTAACTTGGAATCAAACCTTGCCAATCGGTCAGCTCATGGAATATAACGTGAAAAATGAAGACTTCTCACCATGGCTTTCTTCACCACTTTTACTCGCTTGGAAACAAACCTTGTTAACTGGTCAGCCCATCCAACATCACATGGAAAATGATGATTTCTCACGATGTTGCCCTTCACCTTTTTTGCTAACTTGAAAGCAAACCTTGCCAGCTGATTAGATCATCGAACGTCATGTGGAAAAGGAAGATTTCTCAATATGGTGTTCTTCACTTCTTTTCCTCACTTGGAAGCAAACCTTGCCAGTTGCCAACTCATGGAACATCACATGGAAAATTAGGGTTTCTCACCATGGTGTTCTTCACCCCATTTGTTAACTTGGAACTAAACCTTGCCTGTTGGTTAGCCCATCGAACATCACATGAAAAACCAACGTTTCTTAGGATAGTGTTCTTCATCACTTTTGCTAGCTTGGAAGCAAAGATTGCCTGTTGATCGGTTCATGGAATATCACATGGAAAATGAAGATTTTTCACCATGGCGTTCTTCACCTCTTCTGCTAACTTGGAAGCAAACCTTGTCAGTTGGTCACTTCATCGAACATCACATGGAAAGCGAAGATTTCTGATAAATATCCTCTTCACTTCTTTTGCTAACCGAGAAGCAAACTTTGTCTGTTGGGCAACTCATCGGACATCACATAGAAAATGAACATTTCTTATCAATATCTTCTTCTTCTCTTTTGCTAACTTCGAAGTAAGCCTTGGTAGTTGATCAGCTCATCTGACATCATATGAAAAATGAAGACTTCTCATGAGTATCTGGTTCACCTCTTTTGCTAACTTGCGAGCGAACTGTGCCAGTTGGTCAGCTCATCAAACATCACATGGAAAATGATGATATCTCAAGATGGTGTTCTTCACTTCTCTTCGTAACTTGAAAGTAAGTCTTGCCAGTTGGTCAGCTGATCAAACATTACACGAAAAATGAATACTTACCATGAATATCTTCTTCATCTCTTTTTCTAACTGGAAACAAACCTTGCCAGTTGACCAGCTCATCCAACATCACATGGAAAAGGAAGATTTCTCACCATGGTGTTCTTCACTTCTCTTGCTAACTTACAAGCAAACCTTGCTAGTAGGTCAGCTCATGAAACATCACATAGAAAATAAAGATTTCTCACCATGGTGTTTTTCATTTCTTTTGCTTACTTGGGAGCAAACTTTGTCTTCTGGGGAGCTCATCGAACATCACATGGAAAATGTAGATTTCTCAGGATGGTGTTCTTCATCTCTTTTGCTAACTTGAGATCAAACTTTCCCTGTTGGTCAGCTCATCGAATATTACATGGAAAATGAAGATTTCTCACCATGGTATTCTTCACCTCTTCTGCTAACTTGGATAGCAAACCTGTCTTGTTAGCCAGCTCATCGAACATCACGTAGAAAATGAAGATACTTCACCATGGTTTTCTTTACCTGTTTTGCTAGCTTGGGAGCACACTTTACCAGTTGGTTAGCTCATGGAACATCACGTGGAAATTGAAAATTTTGCAATATGGTAGTCTTCACTTATTTTGCTAACTTGAAAGCATGGCTTGCCAGTTGGTCAGTTGATCAAACCTCACATGGAAAATGAAGATTTCTCATCAATACCTTCTTCATTCCTTTTGATAATTTGGAAACAAATCTTGCAAGTTGGTCAGCTCATTGAACATGGCATGGAAAATGAAGATTTCTCACCATAGTGTTCTGCGTCTGTTTTGCTAACTTGGATGCAAACTTTGCCTGCTGAACAGCTTATCAAACATGGCCGGGAAAATGAAGATTTCTCAGGATGATGTTTTCCACCTCTTTTGTTAACTCGGAAGCAAACCTTGTCAATTGGTCAGCTCATCAAACAACACGTGAAAAATGAAGATTTCTTACCATGATTTTCTTCACTGCTTTTGCTCACTTGGAAGCAAACCTTGCTAGTCGATTAGCTCATTAAACATCACATGGAAAACGAAGATTTCTCAGCATGATGTTCTTCACCTGTTTTGATAACTTGGAAGCAAACCTTGCCAGCCGGTTAGCTCATCGAACATCACATGGAAAATAGAGATTGCTAAAAAATATTTTCTTCACCATTTCTGCTAACTTAGAAGCAAACTTTTCGTGCTGGGTAGCTCATCGAACATGGTGTGGAAAATGATGATTTCTCAAGATGGTGTTCTTCATGTATTTTACTAAGTTGCAAGCAAATTTGTCCTGTTGTGCAGCTTATCGAACGTCACATGGAAAATGAAAAATACTGATTAATATCTTCTTCACTCCTTTTGCTAACTGGAAATCAAACTTTGGGAGTTGGACAACTTATGGAGCATCGCATAAGAAATGGAGATTTCTCACCAAGGTGTGTTTCACTTATTGAGTTTGTTTAAGGGCAATATTGACTATGGATTCACCCATTGAAGATTACGGGAGATCTGAATGTTCAAAACGGCAAGTTGCATGCTGGCATTCAAAATTTATATGTTATGCAACGGAAAATTATACATTCTTAGTAATACTGTATATTATACTTCTGACGAAGATGTGCAATCAATTTTGTGTTCAAGTATTTCGTTTGGCTGAAGGTGAATATAATTTTGAGCCAGTGATTTGGCAAAATATGAGGACCGTTGAATGATTCGTATTAGAATTTTATTCAATGGTCACATAATCCGACATGAATATTTGTAGGACATCAAGTGTCTTACGACCGTATGAAAAGTGAACTGTCAGGACGCATGGTTTGTTCAATTTTAACTGTTTCCTCTAGAGAAGTTTTCATGTTGTAATTTGATCTGAAATGATGTGCCATATGATCGGTACAATTTATATGGTCCTATTCAACTTTTCTTTTGAATTCAAATGATCATTATTGATTGAGCTTTGTTACCAATAATGGCATGGCAGCTGGAGTACTCTCAAAAAGTATGTGTTCGGATGTTTTTCTCACATTCAACTAATTTTTGAGGCTCGATTGCTTGATTTCTAGGTGTCAGGAAAAATGAGTAACTTCAATGCAGATCTTATTTAATTTTGTCGTTCGTTCAGTGCTGAAAATATCAATTTTGCTGTGAGACAAGAGATTTTAGTTCAAACGAATCATGTCATTCTCATGGTTCTATTCGTTTATTGTATTCGATTGAATTAAACAGTTCTAAAATTATGAATCAGTGAAAAGTAATATGACAAATGAATAGATGTAACCGCCATCACAGTGATATTTATATATTGAGCTCATTTCACACCAAAACCTACCGATTGATTAAATAGTCATTGGTTAGTTGAACGATGAATAATCATGAGAAAGATGCTTTTCAGTAACATACGTTGTTTTCAAAGAAAACATGAGCATTTCTTAGATAGATTAGATGATACAGCGCTTGAATAATAGTTCACCAGAGTTTTTATTCCGTTTTACGTTCATGCCAGAATAAACAGTTTAGATTTTTTGCTTTTGATGGAGATTACACTAATAATAAATACTTTCTTACCAACCAATCTATTCAGATAGTTTTCTAATTTGAAATCAAAGCGTGTGCATTATTAAGTTATTGGGCATCATATGACGATAGGAAAGTCATAATCAGGCTTTTGTTCATGTAAAGATTGTTGTTCACAGAAGTCTTTCCAATCAATCACTCAATCGAAGATCACACAGTATATAAATGAAAATAACGACAACCACCAGGATTCCAGCCGGCTATTTCTCTAATTTCATTTGATAGATTTAAAAATATTCTTTGATGGTAAATGACATGACAAATGAATAATCATGACATTTCGCACAAGACCATCGTGCAAGTACTGCACACATTTTGAATTACAAACCTTTGATCAATCAGTTTGTCTAATATGACCCACTAAATGAATACAATTTAGCAGAATTTGGTTCATCTTAGCTACTCATATCGAAGAAATGGTCATGAACTAATAATTAGAAAACGGTCGCGTGGTAACTGATTGATTATAACGACCACCACAACAATTCTCTTCATATATTCTATTGACTTTAAAGCATATTCTATCAGTTAGAATGCTTCTGAAAGATCAGAAGGTAAATAAACAATTCGTACCAAGTTCCTTTTGAGAGTATGATGAACTTGATACGGTGGATTGTGGTTTTTCTAAATTAACGATTTCAATTGTTGTGATAATTTGAAAAAAGGAGACTAATTGCTGCTATTTTCAGCTATCAAAGATACGATCTTTTCAGAATTAATAAACACGTGTGCTAGGAGAAATCAATCAATTAATTATATTTTGACTCTTGAATATAAAGAAAAACATTAGAATAATTTGCACAGTTCTTTTACAAATACTAGAAAACAATAAATAGAAGAAATGCTCGTATGTTTGTGAGGAAAGAATCCAAATATAATATCTCTCAGCCCATGGACCATAAACTGTCTTGCTGGATACTATAGTAGTGTTATATCTCATGCCTTAGGCTGTCCAATGTATAAGGAAAAGAAGAGATAAAACGTTAGTTGGATCTTCAGAGCCGTTGCAAATAGAGCATTTGACTATAGATTAGAAAGAAACTTAGGATAAAAATTAAAATCGCCATAAGCCGTATTAAACGTTCTAAAACGCTACACAACAAAAGTCTACTCTCTGTTTTGAACAGTTACATATAGAGACAGAACTGACTTCGTGGTGAAAGGGATGACAAAAACATCGAATGAGAAGAAAGCTACATTTAGAGTGCTCTTACAA
This sequence comes from Rotaria sordida, assembly GCA_905250125.1. Classification (NCBI taxonomy): domain Eukaryota; kingdom Metazoa; phylum Rotifera; class Eurotatoria; order Philodinida; family Philodinidae; genus Rotaria; species Rotaria sordida. The sequence continues at coordinate 50,093 of CAJNOL010000292.1, forward strand.
TCAGAAATATGAAACTAATGTGTTGTAACAATTTGCATTTTTCTTTCTTTTAACTGATTTGCAGTTCAAAATGTCCGAAATTTGGCGTTTTAACAATGACCTTTTTCTTACACTTAAACCGTGTTATGACATTTTTTGAAAAAGATTTCTTCGCGTTTTCCATGTAAACATGTCAAAACGCAAAATTTCGGCCATTTTTGACTGTGTACATTCCGTTAATACCAAAAGTGATCTAATGCATTTGACATCCGATTTGTTTTTTTCATATTGCTTTATATAACGTATCAGAACTAGTGAGGAGTAACTACAACTCATATAACTTGATATTAGAAGAATTAGTAAGATACAATGTTCATTGATAAATGATAGACTTCATGTAACATTAGTGAATAGAAAATCAGGGAGATTGAAGAGCATAGAAAAGTCATGCCATTTCATTCTCTTCTAAGAAATCGATTCATTACTAAATAGATGTTAATAACCAAGCAGTAGCTTTTGAGTGAAATTTTTTTAATGTTTTATTTTATCATCATATAGCAAGCAAAATCTCTTACAATAAAGAAGGAAATCACATCTTCGATGTAGATTGAAAGAATACATCAGCGATGAAGGAATCATCCCTTCCGTCGCTTATTGTAAGAGATTTTTCTTGCTATTATGATGATAAAATAAAACATTAAAAAAATTTCACTCGAAAGTTATCGTTCGATTATTGACATTCACTTGGTAACGAATTGATTTCTTAGAAGAGAATGAGATTGCACGGCTTTTCTATGCTTTCCAATCTCTCTGATGTTCTATTCACCAATGTTACATGGAGTCTATCATTTATCAATGAACATTGTATCTTACTAATGCTTCTAATATCAAGTTATGGGGGCTGCAGTCATTTCTCACTAATCGTTAACCACAATCCTAATTTATTGAGTTATTTCAATATATTCTTTCAGGGACGGCGCGACCGGGGGGGGGAGGGGGAATAGGGGGGTCACCCCCCTCCTGCTTCGGAAAATTTTGATTGGAGCTTTCTCCGAATTTGAAAATTTTGGTAGTGCCAATTCTCTCCAAATTTGCGAGATCATTAGGCGATTTTCTCCGATTTTGGAGAACTGCCGTAGACAATTTTCTCCGATTTTGAAGAATCAAAGTGCACAATTTCCTTCGATTTTGGAGAACTACAGCAGACAAATTTCTCCAATTTTGAAGAACTACAGTAGACAATTTTCTCCAACTTTGGAGGACTACAGTAGACAATATTCTCCGATTTTGGAGAAATACAATAAACAATTTTCTCTGATTTTGGCGAACTACAGCAGACAATTTTCTTCGGTTTTGGAGAACTCCAGTACACAATTTTCTCCGATTTTGGAGAACTACGGTAGACCATTTTCTTCGATTTTGGAGAACTACCGTAGACGATTTTCTCCAAATTTGGAGAAGTACAGTAGACAGTCTTCTCCGATTTTGGAGAACTACGGTAGACCATTTTCTCCGATTTTCGAGAAATACAATAAACAATTTTCTTCGATCTTGAAGAACTACAGTACACAATTTTCTCCGATTTAGGAGAGTTAAAGTACACAATTTTCTTGGATGTTGGAGAATTACAGTACAGAATTTTCTCCAATTTTGGGGAGCCATAGTAGACAATCTTCTCCGATTTTGAAGAACTACCGTAGTCAATTTTCTCCGATTTTGGAGAAAAATAGTAGACAATCGACCCTAAATTTGGCAAAAATCTAAGTTTGAAGAAATCTATTCTACTATTTTTTTTCGGTTCTTGAGATTTTTGAACTACATCAATAATCTAAGTTCGCGTTTAAGCGAGAAATTAGTATTATAACTAGATGCATCTGTCATCAATAGCAATATGTGATACGTGGATGTTAACGATAACTGAGCGAAGAATAAAATTTTGAAAAAAAAAAGAAAAAATCAGATTTTTGTTGGGACCATCGGCATAAAATTGTATGAAGTGCGGTCAGAGTAGTCGAAGGAATGTCGGAAAGTCTGCTTCGAAAAGAAAGCGATGGCAACCAAAAAAGTTTGGAGACTTCCTCCGAATTTCAACAGTGGGAACGTTTTCTTTTGCTCTTCAATTTTGACTTTTTGGGATTGGAGGCTCCGATTTTCGTGATACCCCCCTCCTGCTCTGACCTCTTCGTGCCGTCCCTGTATTCTTTATAGTTAAATATTGGAGTTACAAAAGCTAAAACTGGAATCTCTTCTTTACTACTCTATATTGTTGATTGATGTCTGTTTATATGGAGATAGTTTATATGTATCACTTCAATGACAAAAAAAAATTCGTAAATCAAAATATTTCTAGGAAATCAAGAGAGTCAGAAAAGAGAAACCTGGACTGATATTTAATTTTTTCTATCCATGTGAAATATTCTGCTGTTTACTATCTTTTAGTAGTAATGCACTAAATTTTCAATAGAGTTGAAAGATTCGTATCATTTATCATGTATATTATTCGTAGGATTCTTCTTATCAAATAATATTTTTTATTTCAAAATGAGACTTTCTGATTCAACTGATTCACTGATTGTTAAGAATGTCATCAAACGAAACATGAATATAAACGGAATATCAATTAAATAAAAACTAGTATAACATATCCCCCTGTGAAAAATAAATGGAACACTTAATTTTTTCGCTTAATTTTCCATGCTATTGTCATTATTGAGTGAGAAGACTTAAACTCTATGTCATGTACTCTTGCATTCTTGTAACAAATATTTATAGATTTTTTTGTCATTTCCAATTTTCCTTGTTTTTTTATTCACATTAAACTTTCCGAAACGAATCAAATGATAGTCATTGTTTGCAACTGTTTGAAGAGTAATGCACAAAAAAAAGGGTGTGGGTGTGCACCCTCCCGTTCAATGTCTTTTTTCTAATTTTGTAACGAACGTTCTAGCACATAAAGGTTTGCTAGTCTTCCTGTCAAACAAGATGACTGATGCTTTCATTCTAATTACGCTACAACATGTCTAATCTATTCATTGAAATTCGTTGGTTTTACAAAAAGAATTATAACCGAATTTCAACAAGCAATCGTTCATTAATTCTATTGTTCTGTCGAATTCATGTCAGCACTACCTAGATTTTGTTTCAATTCATAGTCCAGTATATTTTTCAGTGCTTTGTATGCTTCTTCAATAGACACCAAAGGTTCACGCTTGTAGCCAGCAATTGGCTTAAGCATTTGCTTTGATTCATCGTCCAAGCAAACAAAAAATAAGTGAAGACGGACGGCATGGCTAGTCCGAAATGTCTGGAAAACTCGTCAGATCTAGTCTGAAACGTCTTCCACAGCCGTCATGACCAGTTACCTTGACAAGAAATGTTCTGCAATCACGTCTGGATTGGCCCAGGACTTTCTTGAACCTCTTTATGTCTAGTCCTCTTGTCCATCTATCCCGTTCAGACTAGTTCGTAGAACAGAAAAAAAAATTAAAAAAAGAAGACGAAAGATGGATTCAAACATTCAATCCACCATTATTCAATATCTGACGGATATCATGACGGTAGACTATGATGTAGAGATAGACATACATCGGTTTATACAGATTAGATCACAGAGTGACTTCTGTCCATCTGCCAGGCAATCAGAAATTAGTCGAAGTCAAGCGATTGTGACTATTCTAAAATGTCTTGAACGGTAGTCAGAATTAGTTTAAATTACTCTATGTACTAGTCAAGACTCATCCAGTTTTTTGAGAGTGTACCGTCAATCGTAGTCGAGAATAGTCTAAATACTGCAAACAACTCATCCTGTTTCGACTAAGCTGTTCTACTAATTTGTTAAACTGATTAGCAATGAAAAGATCAAGAAGTAGAATGTAACATAAAGATTTTTTCGATATTTGTATTATTTCCTTGCAATAACCGATGTTATTGATATAGTTTTTAATTTGAGTGACAATTAGAAGAGGTCTTTAAAATTAATACTGAAGTCAAGAATAGGCAACATCTTTTGCACATCCATATTTTGATATGTCTCATGATATTTTATACTTTCGTATGCAAAAAAAATTCAAAATTATATCAAAGCATTAAAACGTATGAGAAAGTAAAATGCACAATTTTTGTTTCTTATAGAGAGAAGTGCAAATGAATATATTTAAAAATTTATTACATGTGTAAAAGTGAATTGAACATATTTAATTTAAGGATATATTTAAATAGCACAAATTTTTATTGATCTGTATATTTAAAACGCGCACTTGAAATTTAGGGTTAAATTAAATCATAATATCAAAAAATATTTAGTTTATTTTAACTTTAAATAATTTTAAATTTATTTTTGCACTAAAAAATTTTTTTCAGAGTAATTATAATTACTTCTAATTGATAATAATCAGAAGATACATCTCAAAAAAATTAAAAGTTTTTTAATTTACTTTGTTTAGTGTTGTCGAAATAATTCTTTTTATTTCTGTGAAAATAATTTTTTATTCAGATGAGAACTTGAAGAAAACTTCGAGTAAAATTGTATTACATGACATCTAGAAGTTAACCTCTTGATCGTATGGCTCAATGGTCTCAATGATAAGTGAGTGATATATTGTATGTAAGTTTGAATCTGATCGTCATCCTTACAGATTTCAATTTAGACTAGTCCCGACTCGACCACTACATAAAACCACAACCTGTTATCTATGACGTCGTGGATGCTCTTACTTTTTTTGTAATTTAAAATCGTTTTTCTTGATAAGCGTTAGGACGGTAGAACATGTCTAGCCTTTTTCTTGAGAAGACTAGAAATAACAGACCGAATGACACCCATCAGTTAAGACGTGAACTATGGACTGCAATTGATTTCGCACTAGTCATGTGCCAGGACTTTTTGAGAAAAAGACTAGACAGGATATACCGACATGACTAAAAATACGATTAATCTTTTTATTCGTCCTTTGCTCACCTAGGTTACCAGTGTTTGAAACCTGATCATGATTGTTTGAATTTGATGTTGCCATACGTTTATGTGCGTTTCCTACCTGGCAACGTCAATAATATTTGAATGTTGTATTTTGCTGCACAACTAACTTGCTTTAATAAGCGACGAACCGAACAAATAAACAGCAAAACAACATCAATGGAAAGGATATTTGAGATATATTTTTGTGCTTCAATGTTTCATACACCACCGAAGTAATTATGCGCATTGCACATGAAAGGGGATGTTTTGTTGACATTAGTATGTTTGTCTTTCGATGTGAAGAGTATGAAGGCAGAGCAGAAAAATTTTAGTCAACATCGAATGCAATAATAAGTGAAAGAATTCTATTTCATTAATGGAAATTTTTGTAATGGAAATTTCAATAAAAAATCATATTTTCTAAATAAAGAATTACAATATTTTAAATAAATCAAAATATGTATCAACACTTGTATGGTATTTTAGAACGTAAGATCGCAAGTATAATTCTTCGAGAGTCAAAATGCTTTCAAAAGTTGATGAATTCAATCTATTACTTTGTATCAAAAAAAAATAAAATTATTTTATGATATCAATTTTATCATTTTTTCTATGAAAACTGAAATAGTATATCTGAGTATTATTCATATCCTCTCTTGTTTCATCATCATTATTTCAACTGAAAATTTTAGCATTATCACTTACACCGTTTCAATTATACAACTAGTGATCTATGAAATTACTGTAACAATAATTTCCCTAAGATCATACAGACGTATCATGGCTATAGTTATAACGTAACTGAATTATCGAATCTCTTTCATACAATTGAAAATAGTGTCAACAACAAAAAATTTATGTATAGCACGCAGGCAAAATATTTAAAAAAAATTCGTTATCATAAATTTTTCTGTCTGCCTATGGCAATGTTTCTGATCAAGAAACTGGTCGAACATCGCAAAAAATAACTCAAGAAAGAAGCACTTGAAATAAAGAACAAATAAAAGAAATACAATGAATAAAAACATTTTCATTCTTTCAAACTTGCCTGCAGTATTATTTCAACCATTAAAAACGGAAGGGAAGAAATATACGAAAGAATAAAAAAATGATGAATTGTATATTTCAACCAGATTTATGATAAAATAATCACTAAAATCATAGAATTTGGTTGACAAAAAGCTTTTTTTTTTTGTATAAAATTTTAGAACAATAAATTTATTGCTTAAATTAATGCAAAACATCGGAAGTAAAGATAGTCTTTAATACTTTCGGTATTTGACTTGTTTCTAAACAAACAAAACCTTTTCCCGATGGTAAATTCTGTTGTAAATGTATTGCTTGTTGTCCTAATGATCCAATAAACATTGCAAAACATTGAACATTCTCATTTGATTGTAACATTTTTCCAAAGACTTTCGGTGATAAACCATATCGATCAAAATTAGCATCTGATATAACAATAACAAAACGTTCATCAACTGTATCATCTGGTTCTGCTTGTAATGCATCAATAGCTGTTTTTAAAGCTGGTAATGTATTATCACCAGAACTACAAAACATTGTATGTGTATGCATAAGTTTTAATAATTTTAAACGTTCTTTATTATTTTTTGGTGGTTGATGTTTTCTAACAAGTTCAATTGAATGTTCATCACCTGAATGACCAACAATATCATAAACAAATTTATGTTCAAAACCAGCTAATGATTCAAGAAACATTAATACACATTCACATTGACGTTCTAAACGATTATCAACACCATTAAAACGATACATTGATGCAGATAAATCAACAACTAAACGAAGACGTTTAGCTTTTGTTTGAGGACTACCAGGTTCAGGTGGAACATCAGCACGATATTTATATATAGATTTTTCACCAATAATACCTTCAATTAATTTTCTTTCATCCCAATCACCCGTTGTACGATGACGCTAAAAGAAAAATTCATTAATCTATTAAATAAAAAATAAAACTATATATCTTAGATATGTTTACCACCCATTGACGATCATGTGATTTAGCTTCTAATGATTCAATAATTGAACGAAGCATTTTAATTTCACTTGAAATTTTCTTTAAATATCCTTCATAAACATCATGTTCATATTCTGACATTTCAATTTCTTTTAAACGTTCTTTAAAAACTTTTTGACCTAATTCTCTTGCTGCTTTTCGAATATGTTCAGGTACTGCTGCTTTTACATCATCAGGAACTTGATAAACTTGATGACCACTATCTAAACGATATGGTCCTCCAATACCACCAAGACCTAAACAATAACAGAAATCTATAGTTAAAAACAAAACAAAGTATCATTAAATATACCTGCAGTATCTCGACCACCACTACCACCAGCCCATTGATTTCCACCAACATGTGGATTATTTGCTGGATCAACTTTTCCATGTTTAGGACTACTTAAATCAGTTTTTCCATTTTTTAAATATTCAATATCAAGACTATGTGTTCCTGATTGATTTGTATTTTTATGCCAAGCATCTAATGATATTTGTAAATGACTTGGTATAATTTCCCATTGATGAATATTAGCATGAGCATCGATTGTTATTAATGAACCATCATTATATTGAGCAGCAATAATACCTGAACCAGATTTAATTAACATATGCCATTCATGTTGAGATGTTGTTGAACGAGAATATTGTTGCTGTTGTTGTGGACGTTGAATTGGAATATAAGTTATGAAATGATTTTTTAAATCGATTAATTCCATATAAGTAAGAATTGATGAATCAGGAAAATCATGTTTTATTCTGAAAAAGAAAAGAATGTAATGAATTATTTCAAGAAAATTAATCATTCAACATACGTAAATTTTTTATCAATTTCATTTTTTGCATAAAATGAAGCAATCAATGAATGTTGTTTATTAATAAATGTTTGTAATCGTCGTTTTTCATACATTTCTTGTGGTGATACATCACCGGATGATATTATTTTTGTTCTTTTAAATCTTTCAACAATAAGATTATTATTTGTATTTGAAATTATTTTTCCTAAATAATCATATGAACTTGAAAACCATAATGAATTATCATTAAAATATCCACCACTATTAGCTAAACCGATTGTATCAAGATTATGTTGAATCATTGATATATTTGGTTTTTGTTCATTATTTATATTGAAAAGATATGAAGATGAAGATTGTTGAACATAATCAGTAAGTATCCATTGATCACCAAATGGTATAACATGACGAATTGAAAATGGAAGTTTAATTTGTTGAGATATATTTTTAATAAAATCAATAATATGAATTGAATTATAATTATGAATATATTGTAGAAGTTGACCATTTGTTGGATTAAATGAGGATCGTGATATAGATGTATTTCGTTGAGAAAGCATTTCATTAAATTTACGTGTTATTGCTTGTGTTAATGGAGAAGGTGATGAAATAGTCGATTGAATAAGAGCATTTCGACCAGTATCTAGATCAACTAATGCCCATGTTTGACTTGTTAAATCACCAACAATCACTTGTTGTTCATTTCCAGGTATTACATGTAGCTAAAGACAAAAGAAAAACAAATGTAAATTAGAAAATAAACATGATCTGATGTAAACAAATATTTACTTGATAATTTGGTGTAGTAAATCGATTTGTACTATCAATAAATATAGAATGTAAATCAATTTTTTTTGCTTGATTTTCACCTAATTTAAATATCCATAATGAAAGTGGATTACCAGTTAATATAAGTACAGATTTATTTTCATTTAAAACTTTAAGATCATGTACATAAGATGTTTCATCTAATGGTAATCGATATTTATAAATTAATTCAGAAAAATTTTGTGTTCTTAAATCAGTTCGATTAATTGATTGAATAATTTTTATTGATGATTTATTTGATTTTTCATTTAAAATAATTGATGATGATGATGATTGTTCAATATTTCCATCATCAATCATCATAATTGGCCAAGTTTCTTGTTTCGAAATAAGTTTTAATGGATGATTTATAGCTAAATTTACTGTTCGATTTTCAGTATGAAATGGTATTCCATAACGATGAAGAATTGATCGTAAACGATCAATAATATCTGTATTATAATTATCTAAATCAAATACATTACGAATAACATCAGCTAATGAATCATTTGGAAACATATTTAAATGTTTAACAATTGAAACAAGTTCACGTAAACTATATGGATATGAAATAATACCATCGATTGATAATTGTCTTAATTCAGTAAATACATCAACTAATTGTTCAAGTTTTTTACGTTCAATATTTGGACCAAAATTTTGTAAAAGTATAATTTCACTTTCACGAGGAGGATTAAGAATTGGAAATGTTGAAAAATGATCACCCAAACTTAAGAAAAAACTAAAAAAAAAAGAAAACTTTATTCAAGAAAATATCTATGATATTAATTTACTCATTTCCAAGAAATGGAAATCCAGGTCTATTAGCTAAAACAATCATTCGAAAATTTGGATGTGTTCGAATAATCATATTTGATGGTATTGTTGTTATATTTCCTGTGTCTTTTGGATAAACACGTCGTCCATCACTTAAAAACATTGAACCACTTTCAATTAATGATTTTAAAATACCCGTTACATTTGTTGGAGCTTTATCTGCTTCATCAATAACTGCAATTGAACCTTCTTTGATGGCTTTTATTAATGGACTATCTTCATAAATAATTCGACCATTGATTATACTTGCTTGAATTGTTAAACTTTGAACAGTTGTATCACCTAAAATAAAAATTTTTCTTGAGAATTATTTTGAAGAAGATATATATATATTTTTTTTGTTATTTACGATGAAGTTGAATATATTCACGAGGTAATTTTAATGTTTGAAGATAATGATCAACAATACGATTTTTTGCTACTCTATGAATATGATAAAAAATAAAAATAAAAATAAACTTGTAAATACAAAATAAAATTAATCAAATTTACCCTTGAGGTCCAATTAATAGTAAATGTTCACCTAATAAAAATGATTCATGCATTTGTTGAATAATTTCACTATGAATTGGATTTTCATAAAAAATTGTAAAAGGAACTTTTGCTGCATGTTCAAATGATGATTTTAATGAATTCTTATTATTATTCATAATTGATTCTTTCCAATTGATATTTAATGATATTGTTTGTTCATTTACTTCAAGACCTGATTTATTTAATGCTTCATAAAAAGCATCTTGAACAAGTCTTGGAAGAAATGGTGCAGATGTTTGTCGAATTAATTGATCACGTAATTGAATATGATAATTTGATGTATTAAATTTTAAATGTTTAGCAATACGTAAAACATTACGTGTTGATAATGATTGTGCAACAGTTTTTAATTGTGTTTCAGATGAATTTCTTAATTCATGAACAAATTGAAGAAGATGTTCAATAGCTGGAATTGATTTATTAGATGAAGATAAATATGAATAAACAATTTGACGTTCTTCAGTTAAATTTAATGAACGTATTTGATGATATAAAAATAAATTTAATGTTTCAGCATTTAACCAATTTTGTTCACTTGAAGATTTTATTGAAGAACTTTCACTAGATCCAATATTACTGCTCAATGGTGGTTCAGCAAGAGCAATTATACGAAATGATGGATGAATTCGACGAATACTTTTTGATGGATTTTCTAAATGATCATATCGATCATGACTTTTAAAACAAATAAATCAATCAAATATTAAAAAAAAAAAAGAAACTATTTTTTATTTGAATTATTTACCGAAGAAGACGAGTTCCATCAGGCAGAAAAAGTTCACGATCTTGTATAAGTCTTTGTAATGAAACTAACGTATCATTATTTAAACGATGTATACCATCGAGTACAAGTAATCGACCATGAATAGCTGCTTGTACTAATGGAGTATTTTGCCATAAAGTATCACCATTTTCATTAGTAATACGTTGTTGTAATAATTCACGTGCTGATAAATCTTTATAAAGTACAAAATATTCAATTGGATAATTAAGTAATGAAGCAAATTGATCAATAATTAAACTTTTTCCACAACCTTTTGGACCAACTAAACATATATCTCCAATAGTATGACTTAATATTAAATCAGAAAGAAGTTGATCATGATAAGAAGTACTAATAAATGTTGGTGAAGTAATTGGTAATGATGTATCATGAGCTGGTACCTAAATATAATAATTTTTAAATACTATTTAAAATTATTTTGAATCAAGTCAATGAAAATTTTCATCAAACTCGATTATAATTGACAAAAAAAATAATACCGTTATTTGATATTTTTTTCCATTGATTTCATAATCGACAATAGCTTTTGTTTCTTGTCGATTGATATTAAGAATTTTCTTTGATGATTTTTCTACTTGTTCTTGAATAGCTAATTGTTTAAACATATGTTGAATAGCTTGTTTTGATTCTTTTGAATTTTTATAAAGAATATCATATGGATAAATACGATGAAAACAATCAATAAGATTTATATTTGGAATTAATTCAGCTAAATGAACAGAAAGATTAAGACGATCAAATGGAAAATGTACTAATTTAAGAGTTTCTAAATCTGTTGAATTAATTAATGATGCTAATGAAAGTAAATTTTCAATGAAATAACCTTCAACATTAGGATGCAATGTTCTAAGAAGATTTGTATGTTCAGTAAATGTTAATGGTACATTACTAATATCGCGTAACTATACAAAAAAGGAAATTGTCGTAATACAAAGAAAAACAACAAAGTATTGAAAATCGATTTACTTGAAATCGAGATCGTAATGGTGGATCAAGACTATGTCCTCTATACTCTGCTAGTGGTGGTAATGTTAAAGCAATAACACGAAAATCTTCATGAACACGAATAAAATTCAATTGATCAAGTTGTTCTTTCGTATAAAATTTTAATAATTCATCAAAACGTTGTGTTGATACTAAAAATTGTCCATTATCTAAATTCATTTCACGATTTTCAAGTAAATTATTTAATATAGGTAAAACATTTCGTTCAGCTTTTTCTAAACCATCTAAAACAAGTGTATGACCATGTATTGCAGCATTAACAGCTGCTTGATTTATAAATAATGCTGTTTTATTTTGAATTTCTCGTCGTTGTTTTATATCAGAATCAGTTGTATCACGAGTTAATTGTAAATATTGATATGGTTTACGAGTTAATTCAAGATAAGCAAGAATAAGATGACGACGAGTTGGACCAGGTGGACCAACAAATAAAGCATCTTGTCCAAGTTTATCTTTTTTCATTAACCATTCAAGATGACGAATAAATGATAGTGGAAAAAAATTTTTTTCATAATACAATATTGGTATAAGTGATTGATTATTATCATTTGATGGAGTTACTGGACGCATGACAGATCCAATTCGAAGAACATCGGTAGTCACCGTACGAATGAATGTCGGACGAAAACATGCCAATTTTTTTGAAATGACAAACATTGAACTTACCTTTCTTAAATAAAAAAAAAAAAGATCAAAATTGACGAATATATATTATAAAAGTTCTTAAGTACTATAATTATCATTGAATGAAAGACTTTTTTCTCATATCCAATCGAGAAAAGAGGTACTTCTTTTTTTTTTTGTTCCTATCTCCGATTTCTTTTCCAACTTTTCGATATCTTAAACAAAGATAATAAATTAAATAAATTCTTCGTTCAATACGCAGTTTTTGTTCTGTAAATGTTTGATTATATTGTGATAGTTTGCAATCAATTCATCAAGAGTTAATGTATAAGTCTGTCCGTTTGTTTTCAATTCAAAAAGAAAAAAAAAATACTGTCTACAAAAAAAAAATGTTGATGTTGAAATTACAGACTGACAAACCGGAGTGAAAGAGTTCGGATAGGAAAAAAAGAGATAATACAACTACAAACTAAATAAATCACACGCGAATGAGAAAAATTACGCTAGAGACAATAACCAAATACGCATGACACAAATGACAAAGACAAAACATTGAATGCGTATAGTTTATTAAAATGTTAAAGTTCACGTGTTTTTATTTTTTCTTCTTATTCAGTAGTTTTAGAAAGCAAACAGCAGCCTAAAATAAACAAAAACAAAAAATATATAAATGAATAAATTATTTAATAAAATAAAACGATAAATATACTTACATAAAAGCCATCATTAGGCAAAAAAGCCCCATAGCTTCGGAAAGAGCAAATCCAAGAATAGCATATGAAAAAAGTTGTTGTTTTAAACTTGGATTACGTGCATAAGCTACTACTAATGAACCAAATACTGTTCCAATACCTAAACAAAATCAAATAGATGATTTACTATTTTTACTTATTTTAAAAATTAAAAAGAAAATTCTACCTGCACCAGCACCAGCTACACCAACAGTGGCTGCACCAGCTCCAATATATTTAGCAGCTGAATCAATATCACGACGTATAACCGATGTAGCAATTGTACGTTGTGATGGAACCATTAATGAACTAGCCATACTTAATACTGGTAATTGTTGTTGAAATATAATTTGTCGGTTAGCTAATAATTGACCAAGACGACATAAAGCCGATGGTGATGAAATAGTTAGACGTGTTAATAATGACATTTTTTTTTTTAATAATGGATGGATTGAAAACAGATGATTATCTATAGAATCAAATTCAATATATATATATATGTATATAGTAAAAAAGAAAAAACATACCGAACAGTAAAAGCAATACACAAGTAGGCTTTGCGTTCTACACCACCAACAGTTTGTGTGCACCGAAAGAAAAAGAAATTGAGAACAGATGTCACTATTTAAAAAAAACATAATAAATTCAAAAAATATTTATTATTTAACAAATATATACATTGAAATTATTATTTATTGATTTTTATTAATAAAAATTGGAAAAATTTCTTTTTCAATGTTATGAAAGTACTTTAAATAAAGTACGGACCCATAAGATATTTGATGATGGATCAGAGAAGTGTATTAATCCTTGACATTTGTTTCTATTGTATACTATTGGCACAGACAGTTTGAATCATAGTTTTCTTTTATATATAAAATGATGATATAGAATTCTGTGCAGAGTAAATCAGGAGTTATAAATTTATGATTAATGAAAAGTATTTATTAATCGTAAATATTAAATTTGAAAATAAAAAATTCTTTTAAATCAATTACAAATGAACATTTTTATGAAAATATAATTATATATTTCCACAGTACAATGATTGAAGATTCTTTTTCTTTTTTTGATTAATATAAAATTAGAAATTTTTCTTTCAAGTTACTGAATAAAAAATATATACTCTAATAAATGATGGTTATAATAATAACTTTGAGCATGAAACTTAACAAACCATCTCTTTGTAAGATTAATTTATAATCTCATAAGAGCCTTCTCAGTGTTTTTTTTCTTATTAAGAAAAATTTTCTCAGAATATATATGACTTTTTTTCAAAGAAATTCTATCTATAGCAATCATGTAAAATAGCTGCGAAATATTCTATGTTATTTGTTCCGTAAGAAATATGAGAATTGTAATAAGTTTGATTTTCTTGTTTCTATATAACTATGTCAGGAAACTTGCCTATAGACAAATAAAAATATAGTAGATGAAGAAGTAGAATATTCCATTCAATGATTACAAGTTGTAATGCTAACATATATTCTCTTATCAAACTATATTGAATTTTTTGCTTATCATATGATTCTCTGAATAATTTATTACTCATACTTGAGTACTATATTGAATGAATGAAAACAGACAAGGACATTTATATCTATTTTTAAAAAAATCTTATCTTTTAGAGCAAGATTTTTCATTCAAGTATTATATTGGTTTGTATTTGACTATATAATTTCTTTCTTTTTGTTTTAAGATCAGACTTTTTTCTGTTTTGTAAAAATGATTATCCATTATCAAAAACTATTTGTGAACATTCGAATTGGCTTCATTACTTGATGATTATTCATTTTGTGATAGAAAATAAGACATATGTGATATGTTCGAAGTAGAACTATTGTATACAAATAGTTGATATATAGTGAGTATGCAACCGAAAGACACTTGTTTTTTTATGCAAAATAGGTTTTTATTATAAGCTTATTCTTTTTTTTTTTTTTACATTTCTTGTCTTTTTTTTTTTTATTCGCATTAAATAAAGATATTTGTCAATGAGAGTTAAGAGAACGAAGGAAAAAAAGGGAAAAAAAAATGTAAAGACAAAAAAAATCTAACATCAAAAAACATATAATTATATAAGTGTTCTGCTAGAGAAACATGTTTTTGAGATATTACTAATAAAATAAGGATATACTACAGATTTGTCTTTGAATCTTATGACAAAAAAAAAACATTCAAATTGTTTCGAGAGAGAGAGAACAAAGAAAATAGATTTTTCATTTTAATTGAAAGAATTCCTACAAGGTGACAACAGATTTTTTTTTATAAATGTTTGAATGTTTTTCATTAGTACGGTTGTAAATAATATTTTGTTTTTCTATTTTGTTTTTCGATAGTTGATATCAGGCAATAAATTAAGTGTGAATGGGGTTTTTTTCCATACGAGTAAAAGGTTGTGTAATTATTGATTCATTCGTAGCATATACAACTATTCTGATACATTAATCATTTATGAGAATTCAGTAAAATGATTAGTAGTAATTTTTAACAACGAGATTGTTCACAATTATTATTATTCTATTTCTTATATTGATTATGTAATGGTAGACCGTGGGAATCATACACAGACATAGCAAAAAAAAATTCTCGTTTTCTTTTTTTAATCTATTTAGGAAATAGTCATCAACAGATGCCGATTCCCAATGTTTACTTCTACTTTATTCATAATTATTACTTTACAACTAATATTCATTTTTATTAATCCTTTTATGACTGAATGTGAAGGTAATCAAAATTTAATCCAAAAAGAAAACATAATAGAAAAAAGGATAAGCTTATTTCATATTGTTGTTTTGCTTTTAGGAAAAAATGACCCTTCATTAAACATCAATGAAAATTATTGTCCATTTATTGAAATATTGTCATTTGGTTCAGATATTAATATTAAATGTAACAATAGTTATTTAATATTCAATGAAATTAATGTGAGTATAAAAAACAGATGTTATATTACTATGATAAATATTTATATACATATAGAATGATACATTAAATTGGAAATTTGCTAATCAAACATCAATTTGTAGTCAAAATGGTACACAACAAGCTTATATTGGTCAATGTGGAATTAGTCGTTTTGGTTCAAATTATTTAAAAGCTCGATTAGTAAATACGATATTAACATTTCTTGTCGTATTAAAATTAATTCTATATAATTACTTTTTAGAAATCCTCACAATATAATGAATATGCTTGTATTTATTGTCAAGTGAATGTAAGTTTAATAAGTTTATTTATAACATAGGATATATATATATATATTATGTTTAGTATAAGCCAATTGCTGCATTGATTACTGTAACTCAGTCAGATGATGGTGAATGTATTTTATATACTTTTAATATAACAGCTACCGGATTAGGTAAAAGAAAAATAATTTCTATTTTTTTATTATTATTTCATTTAGAACATAATGAATCATTCGAAATTCTCTGGGCTAAACGTGCTAATGATGAAACTCGACAATCATTTAATTATTGGTTCTCACAAAAGTATGTCAAACTTTGAAAAAAAAAACAACAAATAGTTCAAATATATTGAGTTTTATAGATGTGTTAATTCCATAGTAAATAGTCTTAAAAATACTGGTCATACAATAATATTTAGGGTAGATGATGTATCTATTTATCGAGTTGAATTTATTATTCGTCGTTGTAATGGCGTAAGTATTTAATAGAATACATTATGAAATTTCATTCTAATATTTATATTAAATATAGAAATGTCGAAATTATGATACATGTCATAAAGACGAATTGTACGAAGACATTATTTCAAATCGTTTGCAAATTCCTGATTCAATTGAAAAACTGAGTTGTGATTCTGATTGTTTAAATTATATTTTTCCAGAAACAAACACTGGTATGAAAAATAATATTTAATAAAGAAATTAAAAAAAAAAAAACTTTGACATTCTTAACATGATGATTCTCCTATAGAATCACAAATAACTTCTTCACCAACAACTGAAACATCATTAAGTGCAGAACGAATAATCGAAATTATAATTGTAGTAATCATTAGTGGATTATTATTACTAATTGTATTAATTATATTCATACTTTGTATAGTCTACAAAATGAAAAGTAATATCATGTTTAGATTTTTTTTTTTTATTGAATTTAAAAATAATAATAATAATTTAGAAGAAAGACATATTTATTCAAAAACAAGTAATGTTAATCCAGATGAATGTAAATGAAGCATGGTGCTCTCATTAATCGCCAATATTATTATTCCTTTTCTTTTATCAGATGTCAATTCAATTTCATCTTGCCATCAACAGAACATAAATTTGTGACATAATATTAGAGAATAAATATGTTCTTTTATTTTTGTGTTATATGTATATTTGTTAATATACTGTGTACATTAGTTTTTATTTTATGTTGTTGTATATTTTTCTTTTATTGTTTATTTTTAAACGAAAAAAATTTATCTTACACATGAATCGAATTATATATATCAACGAGCAAATTTTTCTTTTTTTGTTTTTTTTGTCTCAATAAATCTCTTGTTTTGTTTATTTTAGATTATTTTTAAAAATAAATTTTATGTAGATATATGAAAATGATGATAGATGATATTAAATGACAGATATGACAACATTGAACTTGTGCGCCATTGAAAACAATACGATTATAATGCAATGAATCTCTCTTATTTCTTTTCTTTCAAAAAAAAAACAAAAAGAAAAACAGTCAAAATTAGACAAATGTAATTCTATTCTGTTGTAAATTGACAAGAGTCAGATGCGTAAAAAGCAATATTGTAAAATAAGAAGTCGACAGAAAAATGCTAAGTTATGTTTATCATTAAAAAAATATCTTTATGAATACTGATTCATAATGAACAACCACTCTTTTTCTTTGTAATAAAAATCTTTTGAAGTTTCATGAATCTTAAAACATGTTGTATAGACATTTCTCAAGTAACGTACTTTATTATTAAGGAAAAGAAAAACGTAATGAGAATATAATAATGGTAAGCAAATGCATTTCAGGAAAAACACCCCTTCACAGATTTACAGGAAGATAAAAAGAAAAAAAAGTAATGTAAAGCGCACAATAACAGAATTCAACAATGACAGAAGCTTTTCCTCAATATTTCATTGATGATGTCGAAGACAAAACCAACTCGTTTTCTTCTTCTTTTTTTTTCTCTTTTATTTTTCTCATTCGTTTGCCACTAGTAAGTTTTTCTTCGTCTATTCTTTGCCGCCGTATGACATCAAGTATTATATGAAGAACACACATAAATCCGGGGCTTTGTCGCATAGTCGTCATCATTGTTGACGGTTCTCCTGCTTTTTTTCCTTTCCTTCCGCTGTTGGGCCTACATATTTTTCTATTTTTTTTTTCTCCTAAAACTAGTATTACTGTTGCTTCTATATTTCAATAAGTAGACTGTGACGCCCTCAATGACATCGTTTTTTCTTTTTTTTTTCTCTTCCATCACTCTTCCCCTCTTATTATCATAAAAGTCATGGCATGCAACCCTCTTTCATGTCAATTTTTTATTTTGCGTCATTCTTGGAAATTTTCTCAGGCATCTTTTTTATTATATTTCGAGCTTAAGAACACATATAGAAAATGTAAGAGAACATTGTCTATCAATAATGAAGAGCTGTCAACTTAAATCCATTTTTGTTTCTATATAAGGATGATTCTTTTGACAACTAACCATTATAATACGATGTGTATGGATTTTTCTTTTTCAAAAAGCAAAGGTATTAAACAGTTGTCAATCTATATTGATAATTCCGCATTTTATTTTGTCTAATATACTTTTGTTTTCATTATCCCTTTAAAAAAACTTCAACAGGAAAATTAGCAATTTTACATAAATTTGAATAAATATCTAAGGGTCATTAGATTTTAACCGTGAGAGAATTATTAAACCAAATGAGTAACTCAAAAAAACATCAAAAGGTTTATCAAAGGCATGTTTAACTTTTGCACATCCGTCTACGTAAGCAATTATGTTACTCCTAGGATATATATAGTATGGAATTTTTTCATAAGATTAAAGCACACTATGACATATTGATCAGTAAATTTAATTTTTTTTTCAGATAAATTGAATTTAAAGTGTGTTACCGCTCAATCAAAATATTTCTGATATCCAGTTAAGCATCATCTACCAGGTAATCAATTATAAAAAAAATTAATGGATTATAAAAATTAAATCTATTTAATTAGAATTTATAATAAAATGGAAAACCAATTAAGATCATCATCCAAGAGTAATGCAATTAGTTCAAGTTCTTTATCTAGTGGAAATCATCGTAGTCGTTATTATTCATTAGGACATAATGATAATATAAGTCTAACATTGCCATCAAATAATTGTACCGGAGCTAGTGCAAGTGCAACTACACCTAATACACTTTGTATGCTTGTTAATGGTCGTCGTATACAACAACGTTATAAATTATTAACTGATGGTGTTGTTCAAGTGTGTCGTGTACCTCATGCAAAAAATATTATAGAAAAAATACGTTTTTCACGTTTTCTTCGTCGTTGGGAAGATCATCATATTAATCTTGAACATAGTGAAATAACTTCAATAACAGTTTGTTTTCTTTTTTTTTTTTGTTCCTATTATTTTATATATATTTAATGAAACTTTTTTGTTTTCTTATTATTATATAGAATGAAAATTATATGGATAGATCGATAGCCTATTCAGCAATTGAAGATATATCTGTATGGTCAAAATCGAAAGTGATTGATTCGGATTGTCGATTTTGTATAAGAATTGTTACAAATGATTGTATTTATTTTTTTCAAGTAACAAAAAAAAATACGAATTTGATTTTTTGAAACAAAAATTTCAATGATTATTGAATATTTTCTTGTTTTAGGTTAATACACTTCATTTAAGAGATCAGTGGTTCTATTCAATACAATGGAAAGTATGTTATTGTTAATATTCATTTTTGAATTCTTTCATATTATTATACATTTAACTAGAGAAATAAATTAAAATTTGAACGTATTTTACGCTCAGCTAATCGTCCGGAAGTACTTTTAAAAGAAATGATGGTAATATCTTTTAATATATAAATTTTTTTCAAATAAAAAATATGTATATTTGTATTTTTCTATAATTAGAATATGATTGATTTTGCAATGACAACACCAATTGAAGATGTTGAAGTTCATCATTTTCCACTGGAAATTATTTCTGAAATTTTGCAACAAGTAAAAAAAAAAAAGAGAAATGTTCTTTGCTGTTTTCTCTTTTTTAATTACAATGATTTTTTTTCTATTTTGCAGCAAGAATTTAATTTACCACGTTTTGTCCATGAGAATGTGATTGTAGCATTAGCACCATTACTTGAAAAGAATTATCCATCACCAGAAATATGTGATTTTTTTAGTCGTGTATGAATTAAACATATTTATATTTCATTTTTGAAAAAAACTTCTTCTTTTGTTTAATTTAGCATTGTCGTGATAGTCCACGTTCGCAAATTGTTATTGAAATGTTTACACCGGTTGTTCAAAGAATTTTAAAACATAATACAGTAAAAATTTTATAATTAAGATTTATAATAGAAATTCATAATTCTACTTAAAGGATTTTGGTAAATATCCACGAATGAGAATATTTGTTCAAGAATATCTTCTAGCACTTAATTCTCAAAACGATGGTTTACGTGTTGTACAAGATTTTATTAAACGGTAATAAAATATTTATTTTTATATATATATAAAAACAAAAAAACAATATTATTTTTATTTATCTTAGAATACATGGTCCAACAATGATCTGTCCATTTCCACGTGTTCTCTCAAATTTTGTTTCTGTTTGTCTTGCGGCAATTTATAATTTTTTTGACGATCGAAAAAAGTTAATATTTCAATTATTTCTATTTGATATAATATATATATATATACAGTCGAGGACAATTGAAATTATATCCTTTGATTTTTTTGTTTCATTATTACTATACGTTTTTATCTATTAACTTAGTATATATAGGGAGAAAGTCTAGAACTTGCTGCATCTTTTGGTATATTTACTTTGAACATCAAATGCAGTTTAAAATGTAAAAAGGATATTGGGAAAAAAAGGACATTTTTTTTCTTTTGCAAAACTGGGTGTCCATAAGGTAGTAGTACTTTTTTTTGTTTCGCACATATCTCGGCTTAGATAAATGGTACAATCTTGAATTTTTTTTTTCAAAAAATGCACTGTGAAAAGCTGTATGGTTGAATCCCTTTTACCTGTTCTAATAATGTTTCTTATACTCAAAATGAACAACTTTTATAGCAGTGTCACTTCTTGTCATATAGAAAATATTTCGAGAACTTTTTCGAGTCGCTATAGGATTTGGTCTATATAAGTTTTGTAGAGCTTTCGACGGTGCATCTTTTAAAAGCAAATTCAATATTCCATCATTTTCTCAAGTCGAGATATATGCACAACAAGAAAGTCTTCCAACATATTCAGTATGATGGAAAGTGATACTGCTATAAAAGTTGTTCATTTTGAGTATAAGAAAAATTATTAGAACAGGTAAAAGGGATTCAATCATACAACTTTCATAGAGCTTTTCACGACACATTTTTCGAAAAAAAATTCAAGATTTTATCATTTATCTAAGCCGAGATATGTGCGAAATAATAAAAAAATACTACAAGTTCTGAACTTTCTCCCTATATATATGGTAAGTTAATAGACAAAAATGTATAGTGATAAAAAAAAACAAAAAAATCAAAGGGTATAATTTTAATTGTCCTCGACTGTATATACAAATATATATATTTATATATATATATATCTTATTTTCCGTTTTATTAAATAGTTTTCGCTTTGAAGATAAAGAAAGTTGCCGAGCATATGAAGAAGAAGCTGAAAGTCAATTAGTATGTTATACAAAAATGTTACAAACAATGTAAGTATTAAATACATTAGCAGTCTCTTCATTGAATATCTTAGATTTTTGTTTTTATGATCTATATTGCATATTTGTCCTTAATAACGGTACTAGATTGCCGATCAGAGAATAACTATGGATATGTCGCGATAGAATGGCATAGCCTATTATTGACGTATCAAATAAACATGAATTGTTTGTCGGATTTTTGATACTACCGCCGATATTACGCATATTATGTCGAACGATCTATCGTTAGTCTTTGTCTAATTTGAATAACATCGGAAGCTATAAAAATTTTTTAAAAGGAATCGAATTACACAAATAGATCAGAGAATTGCTATCGGTCGAGATATGACTGTTAAAGAGAAACAAACTTCAATTAAATATTATCAAATAAAATTGATAAAGAAATTTTATATCGATTTATAAACACGTTATTCTCCTTGTTTTGCTCTTATTTGTATAGAATTACATACATCTACTATTAACCATAAAATGTGCTAGTAGTACGACTCTCGTTCACTGGTATACATGATGATTCATACATAATTTCTACTTAATTAATACGTTTTCTGCCGGACTCCATCTCTCCCATTATAAACCTACTGTAACAGATAATAATTATTATTTTTAATTAATAATTTTAAAGTTAAGTTAGTTTTCAATTAAAATAAATGCATATAAAATTTTCAAAAACCTACTTTTCTTACATTGGCTGTTTATTCAATACTAACATCCAATCAATTATTTTGTTATTTCCTCTTAAATAAGATATTGTCAATAATAGTAAAGGGTCTATAAAGAAGCGAAGTACGGAAGATATTTACTATTTGTTATAAATGAAGTACATTATGGAAAGTACTGCGTACTACTTGAGTGCATAAGTCAATAACGTAGATACTTCATCCAATTATTCATTTTATTTTTATAAATGATACGAGATGATAACAATGTTTTAAAGAACGTAGACATGATGATACTATATTTATTTTTCAATTTAGGTCAACATTTGATGACTGGCGACCTCATCTTGGCTTGCTTCTACAATCCGTCCCCTTTCCTGATGAAGCATTAACACATGATCGATTTATTGAGTAACTAATTTTTCTTTTGTTTTAATATTATTTATTTTTATTTTTATTTCTTTAAATAGAATATTTAAAAATGTTGTTAAGAATTTCGTTGAAGATACACGATGTGAAGTTCATCAAACAGTATTAGGTATTCGTGAAGGTAAAGAAGGATGGTTTGAAATGTTTTGTTTGGGTAGTATTGCTTGTGATGATGATGGTGAAATGTTTTCATTGATGGTAATAGAAAGAAAAAAAAAAATTTTTAACAAAAACAAAAAAAAATTTTTTTCCATTTTTTTTTAGCTCAGTAAATTAATATCATGTTGTTGTCGAAAAAAACGTTTTTTATTAAGTATTAATAAATTATTACCGGCTTTAATGTTACTTGCATTACGTGAAAGTCAAAGTTCATTAGACGTAAAAAAAATTAAAATTTTTTGAAGAAAAAAAAAATTCATTTTTTCCCTTTTTGTTTTTTAGACTTTATGTGCTATGCTTGATTTAGATGCAGTAGAAAATCGTGATAATAAATTACAATTAATATCAACATTACAATCGACACCAACTGGTTTAAAAATGTATGCTAAAGTATGTGAAAGACAAATAGCATTAAGAGAATTACAACAAAAAGGTGGACCAAGAAAATTAACATTACCTTCACGTTCAACTGATAATGATTTAGCTAAATTATTATCAAGCGGTTCATTTGGTAATCTTGAATGTTTAAGTTTAGCATTTACAAATGTTACAAGTGCTTGTGCTGAACATTTAATTAAATTACCAGCTTTAAGATATTTAAATTTATGGTCAACACAAGTTCGTTAGATTAAAATGAAAATTTTCATTGAATTTCCTTTTTTTTTTTCTCCATTTTAGTTTGGTGATGCTGGTTTAGAATTAATTTCTGAACATTTAAATCGATTACAAGTACTTAATTTATGTGAAACACCAGTTACTGATAAAGGTTTAGCTCATTTAGCATGTAAGATTATAATATTTGTTAATATTCTTTTTATTTCATATTGTTTATTTTTGAATTTTTAGGCATGAAAATGTTAAGAAAACTTAATTTAAATTCAACACATTTATCTCCATTAACATTTGAAGCTTTAAAAGTATAGATTGAATAAAAAAATATAAAAATTTCTCTTCTTTTTTTTTCCTGATTAAAAAATTAATGAATTATTTTATTTTTTTTTTTTAGGAAAAATTACCAGCTTTACAAGAATGCGATATACGATATACAGATGCTTGGTAGAAATATGTTCTTGTTTTTCCTTGTTTATTTTTGTTAGTACAATAATCTTCAAATGACAAATCTCGTGCATTATCATCTTCGAATAAGGACATATATTAGTCAGATTAACGTCAATTTTACTTTTTGTTTTATTGTTCTTTAGACTTTATCCGTGAATGTTTGCTTTCAGTCCGAATTCGTCCTGTGTTCGTGCTTTTTCTTTTTTCTTATATTTGTGCATTGTATGTGCGATGAGAAATGCCTTCAACTAAATAATATGACTTCTTTTTTTCTTGTTCTTGACGAATTATTCGTTTATTTGTTTGTTTTTCTGTGCAGTTTTCTTCCTTTTCGAATTTGTGCACTATATTGCTGCGTACATTCTTATGTCGCGACCACTCGGCATGTTTTAACCAAAAACTTTTTAAATATGCTTCTTTTTTTTTCTTTTTGATCAGTCGTTCATTATGGAGTTTTTTTTTTCGGGTTTTTTTTGTTTTGATACACAAATAATTACATTTAATATTTGCGTATTTAATATACATATATACATATATATTTGTTTTATCTGAAGATGGGCATTCGAGGTTTACAAACATTTATTGAACAAAAATTAAGTTTACTAAATGAAATTGAATTACACAATTGTAATGTTTTATTTGATGGTAATTCAATTTACCATCAAATGTATAAAGAATGTCATTTGACTTGTTTATTTGGTGGTGAATATGATAAATTTTATCATCATTGTAAACAATTATTTGAATCATTTCGTATTTGTCAAATAAAGTATGTGTTTCAATTTATATAAAAATTTATTAATTTTTTCTTTTCAAAGTGTTATTGTTGTATTTGATGGTGCTCGATTAGATGATCGAAAATTATCTACAGTACTTCAACGATCACAAAAACGTGTTGATTATTCAACTAAAATGAGTGTTAATATTGAATTAAGTCCATTATTATTACGACAAACATTTATTAATATACTTAATGAAATGAACATTCCATATATATCAGCATTAGGTGAAGGTGATGATGAATGTGTTTCATTAGCAAATCATCTTGATTGTTATTTAATAGCACGTGATAGTGATTATTATTGTTATAATCTTTTAAAAGGTTATATACCATTTTATTATGTTGATGTAAATCCAATTAAAAAAAATTCATATTTTTATTTATCTGCTCAATTATTTACAATAGATTCATTACTTGAAAAATTTATTGGTTTAAAACCTTCTACACTTTCACTTGCTTTTTGTTTATGTGGAAATGATTATATTAATGAAAATACAGTTGAACCAATATTCAATCATATTACTACAACAGTAGAAAAAGCAGAAAAAAATAAAATTAATAAAAATAATAGAACAAAACATTGGTATGCTATGCAATGGATGAAACATTTTGATGATGTTGAAATTGCATTACAAAAATTACTTGAACCTATTGGAAAAACATCGAAAAAGAAAATTGAAATGCAACTGCGATCAGCATGTCAATCTTATTTAAATCCAACAGATACACTTATTTATCGTTTTGCTTCATTGAAGAATGAAAATCTTCTTAAAAATGTTTATTTTGTTCAATTAGCTCGAGAATATTTTGATAAACTTGATATGGTAATAAAAACAACAACACACACAAAAAAAAAAGAAATCAAATAATTAAAGAGAAAAAAAAATACAATGAATTTTTGTTTTTAGAATGACGAACAAATTCGTATTCATATTGAAAATGGTCTATCAGAAATAAAAAGTAAAAATAACCATTCAATACCAACATTTTTACTTGATAGTTTAACTGATCTTCATTTATCAGTAACATTTATTGAAATTCTTATTCATCGTAGTTTTGTTTGTTCTGCACATGTTGAAATTGAACAAGAACCATCTATATATGTTGATGCAATACCAATTGTTTTACCATGTCTAGCAATTTTACTTAAATGGGATAATAAAGAAGAAGATGATCAAGATATTATTCTTTATCATCGTGTTCTTAAACAACTTAAACGATGTAAATATGATCTCACCGATTATAACGATGTCATTGATTTAAATCATTTAAATTCTCTATCACTTATTGAACGTCAAGATTTTGTTTCAAAATGTTTAAAGATATCATTTACACAACAAGAACAATATAATCATATTCATACAGATTATCATTTTTGGTTAATGAGTCTTCAATATTGGTATTCTATTCGTCGTCTTACACCTGTTTATCTTTATGCTATAATTATTTCTTTAATAAAATCTATTCATTTAATTGATAATGATACTTTTCAATTAGATGATATTGAACCATTAACATTATCAATAAATGATAATCGAAATCATATACAAATTGATCCAGTTATACGTGGTACAATTAAATTAAAATTAAAAGATATATCAAAAAAAGTATATGATTTAAAAAAATTCGATTGTAGTATTATACATGAATTTAATTGTCTACAAACAATATATATGTATAGTATACATGTTAATGAATTTCTCAATCAACCATTTAGTTATAAAATTTTTCCACATCATTTTTTATGTGGATCATTTTTTTATGCATTTGTTGAACATTATGAAACTAAACGAAATTTATCTGATGCAATAAGTGCTCTTTTTGAAAAAGAAACAAAACTTTTAACAATTATTAATAATTTATTTATGGCTATTACGTCAGATATTGGTTGTTAAAAAAAAAAAACATTTGTTGCTTTCAAAAGTGGGTTTAATAGTAAATATCAACAAGAAAACTATGTATAAGTTTAGAAGAAAAAAAAGATGATTCATATAGGTTTTAAAATAAGACTTCTCTGTATATTAAAAGAAACAGATTTTAATCTTCAAGAAAGCAAAATAACGATCATGATAGACATACAGTAATATGAATAATTTAACTATTTAATTTGCACCGTAAGATGAAAATGAGTATCCACATTGTAGATTTAATCGAAATATAACAGATTTATATTAGAGTTAAATTATGAATTTAATCAAAAGTGAGGAAACATTCATAAAAGAACGTTCAGTTAGAAATCGTATTTTTTTTGGATCTCTCTCTGCTCGATAGTTCGATTTCGGTCATCTTCGCCTATCTTCTGGATGTTTAGTATTAAAATTTTTTTTGAAAAAAAGAGAAACTCTGCAGATGTCAAATCGCTTTTCGATCGAGACAATGTTCAGTTGATGAGTATTAGTGAGTAATAGAAAAGTATAGAATGATTTGTCTTTCCCGACCTTCATTCTCAAGATATTGAAATTTTTCGAGGTTTTTCTACAAAAAACTATGTTCTCTCTCAGATCGCGTGGAAAATCCACTTTCGAGTTTCGATTTCAAACTTTGCATGAACAAAATTTTCAATGAGATTAGTTTACTGGACAAGTTGTATTTTTTCTAGTATTTCTTATGCTGAGATATTCGAAATTCTCTCATGTTTAAAAGAAAATTTGGTTCATATATTTTGAAGTCGAAACTCGAAAATTAGTTCTCCGCGTAACTTGAGGGAAAGTCACAACTTTTTGTTGAAAAATTCAGTAAAATTTTGATATCTCGAGAACGAATGCTCAGAAAGTTAAAACATTCTAGACTTTCCTATTATTTACTTGTATTCATCAAATGAAGATCATCTCGGTCGAAAAGCGATTTGACATGTGGAGAGGTTCTCTCGTTTGTTATTCAACTGTATTGTCTTTTTTGTTCTATTGAGCCATCGTTCATCAACTAAGTGCATGAGAAGAAGAAATGAAATACTTATTCAGATCGAACCTACTATGTAGGATCCTATCGAATCTTAATAATTTCAATCTGATCTTGCCAAGATTTTAGTAGAATCATTTTTACTAGATTTTGAATCATCGAAAATTAGTAAAAAAAGAGTTATCGTACCTTTCCGCATTCAGTTCTCTATAGTGAATGCATATCAGACAGAAAAGCAGAACATACATTTAACAATTCATATACTTTATTCATTTATCAATTAGATATCATGGAATTCTTTAAAAATGTTGTTAAAACTCACTTAACATCAAAATTTCGTAACAAGTATCTAAATATCGATGTATGTTTTACTATCCACTCTTATCTATCTGAATTCATCCGGTTTTTGGTAAACCTTTCTTCTGCATTTTCCCGGACATTCTTTCATGGATGATCCCTAAGATGAATTTTTTTGTTTGAGGAAAGTTGTTATTCTTTGTCTATATTTCTAAAATATATCACTATAAGAAACTTGTTGAAAGAAATGATCGGAGTTTTAAAAAGACCAATTTTACGAATATAGTTCTATACCAAAACAAAATGTAAGTCTAACCTTTAGCAAAGACAAAATTGTTTTTTAACTTTTTTATTTTTATTTTTGTATTGTATAATCTTGATTTTTGAACGAGTAGCCAAATTAAGTTCTATATTCATTATTTTAATTTTATTCATATAGAAAAATAATGATGATAACATCTGAAAAAACAATTATCAATGAATTTATTTATAACATCGTTAACAACCTTCAACTAAAACTAATTAATAAAAAATTTAATTATACTTTTGTTTTGTTAAAGATAAAGAAAAAAAGAAAGATTTGACAATCAATTTTTCATTATCTTTTTTTCTAGATGGAACAACAAAAAAATGGTGACAATTCATTTAATGAATTATATCCTGAAGAATTATTAAATTTAGCAAATAATGAAGTTGATAAAGCAATATCAAATGCATTAAATTCTTTAATATATATTCTTTCATTTCCACGTATTTCTCTTACAACAGCAACATCATCATCATCTTCATCATTATCATCATCATTTCAAAATTTATCAATTTCAACAATAAATCGTTCACTTCAACCCGATGTTTCAATCCGATGTCGATCATCAAGTCGAAATAATAAACGTGAAAGAAAAGTTTCATTTCATCATACAATTCCACGTTGTTCATTACCAGCAACAAAAAATGATTTTGTTCAATATCAATCACATTTATCATCATATCAACAAACAAATCAAACGAAATGTAGATCTTCTCAAAATGTTAATTCTAATTGTTCAAATCGAACATTTGATGTTCAATATTCATTCAGTCTTAATCAACCATGGTTAACTAAAATTGATAAACAACGACATAATTTAATTAGTATTCAAAATTTTGTCAATGAATTAATTGAACATTCAATTCGAGCAGCTTTTCTTCAAGTTAGTTAAATAATTTCTTTTATATCTTTATCTTCAAAACATTTTCTTTTTTGCTTTAGATTGATTATCAAAATATAACAAATAATAGTACATCAATCTATGAAGATGATACATCTTGTCTTCTATTTGATTGTTCACCATCTTATGCTCCTGTCGAACGTTTTCAAATAATAAATTCTTATGTTGATCAATTTATTCATTCAACTATTAAACAATCAATTGAAGATATATCATCTACAAATGAAGATCTTATTGAACGTTTATCAAATCGTTTTACAGAAAATATTATAAGTGATGCTTTATCAACTATAACTATTAATGAAGAATATTCAAAATCTCTTTTAACTGATGATGAAAAACATTCAAGAAAAAGTAAAAAACGATCAACAGTAACAACAACTACAACAATACGTTTAATAAATAATGAAAATAATGAATCTCAAACAAGTTTATTTCAACAAATACGACATCGTTCATCATCAGCATTTCGTACAATAACTAATAATAATACTAGACGAGAAACAGTTGATTCTATTGTGAATAGTCTAGCTCAAAAAATTTATATGGATTCATTCGATGAATTACGACAGTAAATATTTTCATACAATAAAAAAAAAAATTTGATTTCATTTTATTTAAACTTTTCTTTTGTTTTGTTTTAGAATTTTTACAAATAATCATGGCAAATAATTGGTATTTTTTTGTTTTCTTTTTTTTTTTTTGTTATTAATCATTTATAGCAAATACGCAACGTCATCTTATTGGTTCTTTGTTTATGTTTGTGCATCTAGCATTTTTTTTTATAATTAACTTTTCTTCCATGTCTTCATTTTCTCTCTCTCTCTCTCTCTCTCTCTCTCTATGATTATCAGTCAGATTTATTTCTTCAATTAATTTTATCAGTCGCAGAAAAAAAAAAAACTAAATGATATATATTTTAGACATGCATTTCTTTTGGAGTACTGGTCTGCGCTCATCATCAGCACGTCGTCTTCTACAACTCAAACGATTTCAATCTACAAAAGCTACTACTTCAAAGGATAATAAAACACTTTTTACTTATGGAAAAGACGGACATTATTTTCTAGATCGAATTGATCCCACTGAATCCGTAAGAATATTTTTTCTTCATAAAAAAAAACATTTTTTTTTATCATAGTTATAATATAGAATTTTTCGTAATATGGTGAAATATTTATTTCTATTTGATTAATCAATACAGGATGTTTTTTATAAGTCTTAAGGGGCGACAAAATTAGTTTATATATATATCATAGACACAAAATAACTCCTAACCGAATGTTTTTATATAAGCCTTGAATACTCGTGTGCAGCCTTTCGAATTACATATCTTGTAAAACTTTCCTCAACATTTTTTTCTTCGAATACGTGTCTCCTTATTTCAGGTGCTGTTTCTGTAGGAGAAGTTTCAGTCTGATCGATTGTATCCTTAATTCGCTAAGTCTCTTAGAAATTTTAACAATTATTACAAGTTATTTTTTCTTTTATCATTCTTTATTCGATGTAGGTTTTAGATGTTTTGAAGCTTGAACGTCGTTCTCTTAGTGTTTTTTTCTTTAATATCTCTCATATACTTTCAGTGGATCATATGTTAGTAAATTCATCATCGTTTTCTTGATGTAAAATTCGATTATTAAATAATTCATCAATAGTTCCATTTACAATCTTTGTTTTTTATTCTGTACGCAACATTTTCATAGATTTTGTCTATTTCAATCTGGTTATTGAGTGCATAGTTTGGTTGAACATGTAACATCTAGTAGATCGTCATAAACGCCGAATAAGATGAATAGTCAATTATTGGTTTCTGTCATGCTATATTTTATGTAGAATTGTTCAGTACTTTATTTAAAAAAATCACATTAATCGATTGCAAAAAATTTATCTTCACATTATTATAAGAAAAGATATTATTGAATAATATGTGATTTGCAGGATTGCACACGAATATTCAAGGCTCATATAAAAACTTTTGATTGGAACGTAATACGAGAAAACAAAAGTAGATGTTTATTATGAAAAAGATACATGAATAAAATCTATCTTTTAGTATTCATATTGAATATTGTTTTGATTAAATAAAGAAAAATTCAAAAGAAATTTTATTTTATAGAAATTTTCAAAAATTTTGATTGCAAATCGAGGTGAAATTGCCTGTCGTATTATTCGAACATGTAGAGCGATGGATATTAAAACAGTAGCCGTCCACAGTGATGTTGACTCACATTCAGTAAGTATTTTAAGATAATTCTGTTGTCTAATAAATTTTTAAATTATTATTATTATACAATAGTTATTTGTTAAAATGGCTGATGAAGCCATTTGTATTGGTCCTGCTCAAGCTAGATTAAGTTATTTGAATGAAGATATTATATTAGAAGCTGTTAAAAAGACCGGTGCTGAAGCTGTTCATCCCGGTTATGGTTTTCTTTCAGAAAATACAAAATTTGCAAAAAAACTCGTAAGATATATTTATATAACGGTTTTTTGTTTTCTTCTCAAATACATAATTGATTAAATATATTTAGGCTGATAATAATGTTGAATTTATCGGCCCATCAAGTAAATCTATTCAAGATATGGGTGATAAAATTCATAGTAAAGTAATTGCTCGAAAAGCTAATGTATCTATGATACCTGGTTATGATGGTGAAGTTAAAGATGAAGTTGAATGTGTTCGTGTTAGCAATGATATTGGTATTTGATTTGATGTTTCTTGTTTTATTTTCATAAATATAAATTTTTATAATTTTGATTATTTAAGGTTATCCTGTTATGATTAAAGCATCAGCCGGAGGTGGTGGTAAAGGAATGCGTGTTGCATGGAATGATAAAGAAGCTCGGGAAAATTTTCTATTAAGTAAAAGTGAAGCAGCATCAAGTTTTGGTGATGATCGTATGCTTGTTGAAAAATTTATTGATAATCCACGTCATATTGAATTTCAAGTTTGTTATAAAGAATTTGATTGTTTGAAACGAAAAAAATAATTTTTTTTTTTTGAATTTTTTTCGTTCTAGGTTCTTGGAGATAAACATGGAAATATAATTTATTTGAATGAACGTGAATGTTCAATTCAAAGACGAAATCAAAAAGTAATTGAAGAAGCACCAAGTGTTTTTCTTGATAAAGAAACACGACGAAAAATGGGTGAAGAAGCTGTACAATTAGCTAATGCCGTTGGATATTATTCAGCTGGTAATTATGTCATAAACTGATAAAGAAAAAAGATCAGATTTTGATTAAGAGAAATTTCTTTTAGGTACTGTGGAATTTATGGTTGATTCAAAACGTAATTTTTATTTTCTTGAAATGAATACTCGACTTCAAGTAAGAAGATTTTAATTAATTCTATATAATACTTGTGTTTTATTTATAGGTTGAACATCCAATTACAGAAGCCACTACGGGTGTTGATCTTGTTCATCAAATGATTCGAGTTGCTAAAGGTTTAAAATTTTACTTCTTTTTTTTTTTTTTTTTTTGTTAAATTATGTAACTATCAAATTTACAGGTCATAAATTACGATTCAAACAAGAGGATATTGGTGTACGTGGTTGGTCTATTGAATGTCGTGTTTATGCAGAAGATCCATATAAATCTTTTGGTCTTCCATCAATTGGTCGTCTTACCTCATATAAAGATCCCAGTGATATTCCGAATGTTTGTTGAAAAATACTCTTTTTTTTTAATTTCTATGATTATCATTAATTTTTTTTTCATATCAATAGGTTCGTTGCGATAGTGGTATAACTGAAGGTAGTGAAATTAGTTTATATTATGATCCATTAATTTGCAAAGTAAGTTTAAAAATTAAGGGTATCTCCATCTGTTGAACTACTTCCAATTGGGCTCAAACTTTTATTGAAAAGGATGGAATCGATTTCTGAAGAAACAGTTGTAAAAAAGCAGACCGTCAGAAATCATCGGACTTGCAATTTAGGTTTGTCAGATAGTTTTCTGTAGGTCTGCTTTTACAATTATTTTCTCGAACATCGATCCGATCATTTTTGATATGGTTAAAATAGGAGCCCGCGTCAGTTGTGCTCTCGCCAAGAACCCAAAATAGTCCAAAAGACAGGAGATATCATTAACCATTGATTTACATATGAATTTTTATACATAGTTAACTACTTTTGGAAAAGATCGACAAGCAGCATTAGCAACCATGGCTCAAGCATTAGATTCCTATGTTATTCGAGGTAGATAAAGAAAATTAATTTTGTTTGTTTGTTTTTTTAATGAAGTTTTAAATTAATTAATTAAGGTGTTACAAATAACATTCCATTATTGAGAGATATTATAACTGAACAACGTTTTGTCAGTGGGGATATTAGTACAAAATATTTGCCACAAGTTTATCCTGAAGGATTTAAAGGCAAACAATTAAAGGATACAGAACGTGAAAGTTTACTTGCATTAGCAGCATGTATTGCTGTTAAAAGTGCTATACGAGATCGATCATTTAAACAATCAACGAAAGGTATGGCACCAAAAAATTATGGTTATGAAGTTAAACTTGGAGATTTTAAACGTCATATACGTGTTACACCAACTGAAAAAGATGGAGTTAAATTATTTGAAGTTTGTTTGTTTTTTTTTTAAATAAATATTTTACTATGATTTTATTTCGCTCATAGGTCGATATGGATGGTAAACAAATAATAAAAATTGATGATAGTTTTAAATTAGGTGATCATGTTATAAACATTAATTTTAATGGTCAACCATTTATCATGCAGGTTAGAAAAATAATTTTTATAAATAAAATAATTTTTATAAATAAAATAATTTTTTCTTTTATTGATATTATTTTATAGTTATTTAAAATGGATGCAATAGGAAATGTTACATTGATCTATCTTGGAACTAAAGTAGACTTTAAAAAAAAAAAAAAGAATATTTAAAACTTCAGAATAATCAATTTGATGTTTTTTATTTCATTTAGTATGATCTTCGTGTATTACCTGAGCGTGCTGCAAAATATATGCCAATTATGCCTGAAAAGAAACAACTTGATTTAGCATCAGTTCTTATTTCACCTATGCCTGGTATTGTTAAATCTGTTAGTGTCAAAGTTGGACAACGAGTAACTGATGGACAAGAAGTTTGTGTTGTTGAAGCAATGAAAATGCAAAATAAATTAACTACTGGTCGAGCTGGAGTGGTTAGTTAATTGTTTTGTTTCTACAAAAGAATTTTTCTATTTGTATGGTTTTATTTTTCTTTTAAGATTAAAAATATTCGTATTAAAGAAGGTGAAACAGTTGAAGATGGAAAAATATTAATTGAATTAGAATAAACAAGATTCAAGATTACAATTCTCTTGTTGCTATTATTTGTATAAACATTTACTTCTTTAATTGATCTTTTTCTTAATATGCTTTTATTGTATTACTATGATTATATATTAGAGTATATTCATCGACACATTTTTTGACCTAATTTTGAAACGCACACGAAATAAAGTGAAAGCAATACATTTACTACGCGTGAATTTCGTAGATATTTTCATAAAGAAAATGGTTCAGATAATCGAAAGAATTTTCTCTCAGGAAAAGTAATTATTTTTCTAGTTTCTATTAAAATTTTGTGGAAAACTAAGATTCTGTAAAAGTAGTTGTTCTGAATTTGTTTGAAAACATTTTGATGATAAGTTCATCTCATAGTGGAAATATTTTTGAGCAAAATGAGAAGTTTAGTAATTCTTTACGATTGAATCCTAATATTTATGGAAGACTTCGAACCGTAAAAATATAGGAATTTCTTGAAAAAGACAAAGAAAAAATTTTTTCATCGCATTTCGATAAAAAAGAGTCGTACGAAGTTAATGAGCTTATTTTCAAAACATGTCCAAACGAATTAAGAAAAATGGTTTTGGAGCATCTTGGTTTTCTGCAAAATTTTAGTGAAAAATAATCATTTCTCTTGAGAGAAAATATTTTCGTCTATATGAAGTCTTTTCCTAAATATTATAATTAGGACATTTACTTTCTAAATTCAAATGTAATAAATTTTTTTGTTTCACTCTATCTTTGGACAGATATATATCTGACCGTGATAGGCATTTTTCTTTTGTTTTGTCAGTCAATCAAACGTCTTAGATAAATTCATATTTTAGTCAAAACATAGTCTTTTTTTATGGTTTGTGTTTTATTTATTGTCACAGAAAATGAAGTCATTGGTGATCATTATTATTCTTATGTTTGCATTCTGCAATGATATTCTATTCAATATAAAAGAAAATTTCCTCTTAGCAATTATTTTCATTAGTTCGATATTTTAAAAAATTAATTATAAGAAATAAAATAGAAAAACAAAAGCAATGTATCAAAGAATATTTTGTCATTTCTATTTGTATAACGGGTGTCACAGAAGCTCTTAAGCAATTTTCAAATTGATCGTTCTTACATCAAACAAAAAAAACAAACTTTGGCAGATTATTGTACCTACTTAGCAGTGGCAACAGAACGTGTAGGCCCGATGAAGCTTGAGCCTCACCGAAATTTCGAATTTAAGACCTGGTCATTTGTATGCAATCTCAAGCTTGCTTGTAATAAAAATCTTATTTTTTCGTAAAAACTGAAATGTGTGCTAGTTTATGTGTATGTTGCAATGAAGAAAAACGAAACAAAACTTGAAAATATAATAAATATAGTAACTTCACAGTTCATAGCGGCACCTTTTGTTTACGTGAAATGAATGGTAGAATTATGCGATAGCATGCACAAAAAGAACTAAGAGAAATTTCAGAGATCATTTTCTCTTTTGTGAGTATAATCCTTCATTTCATGTTGTGAAATGTATAGTCTTTAAAATTTTGTAAAACTTGAAAAAAATCAGAAGAATTTGATTGTTGAGATATTGAAAGCAGAAAAATATCAGCAACATTTTGCTAAAAACTCACAAGATCCAACTTCTTTTCAACATGCCGTACTTCTAAAAGTAAAAAACAGTTGTTGCTGAAAATTTTAGGACAACCTAAATATTGTATCAGCTATTTATGAGCAAATTCCCAGTCACAAATCCTTTTGTTTCGATTTTTTCTGCAGGTGCAATATCTCATGGAAGGAACATTTCATTTATGATGGCGTCTTGTGTTAGTGGAATGGTTTAAAATTTCCAAGATGGTTTCATCAGATACCTTAACACTATGTTTAATAATATCACTTAAAAAACCAAAGTTGTACATCGCTTATATGAATAAAAAACTTCAGAAAAGAAATGTGATACTAAAAAATTACGAGTCGTAAAAGGTTCATCGTTCGGTTTAGGAGTCACTTGATAATTTTATTTTCATTTCTGTGTGATCAGTAAGTTCATTCTAGTTCAGAAAAATGTTGGGTTTTACTTATAAACTGTTATAGTGCAGTCTATTGAAATTATGGTTATAGCGCTTGGAAGGGACATTGGATTTTGAAGGATAAATAAGTCCTAAATATTTTTCGTGGCACTCATAACTTCTGATGTTCTTCTTCTTGTTGATTCACTACTTTCTTTTAAGTGACTCATGTTTCATCTAATCTTTACACTTCGACTAAAAGAAACAATCCATTTCACTATTTAAATTATAAGAATAAATATCGAAGTGATTGTTACTCAAAAACTTTCTGCTAGGAATCCTATGACTATTAAATTTAAATGTAAATAGTCTTGAAAAGTTTTTTTTTATTATTGATGCATGAATCTTTGAATTACATTTCTGAACGAATGTTTTAGAGTCGTCTACTAATGCACTGTCTGCTGAAGATATTGCGAATTTAAATAATTATAGATTTTTCTCATGGTGATATTGATATTTAAAAATTGAAAGGTGAAGCACTTATGATTTCAGATTTTTCTAATGTTGTTATTAATACAGATTAAATGGAGATAAAACAGATCACAAAAATTTCTACCACTTGTTAAGTATTAGACATGTGTGATATTGGCAAACAAACGTTTCAGGAATTCGATAAATCAATTCGACTTTACCTAACTATACCAGTAGTCATGGTAGCGGCTGAAAGAATCTCTGAGGTATTAAATCTAGTGAAAAATATATTTCAAACTTCTATGATTCAATCACGACTTAATCATTGTTTATTGGCACATTTTTATAAAAGAAACTCTTGATGTAGTCAGTCCAAATCAACTTATGTCAAAATTCATATTGTCAAATGAAAAATAAATTATAGTTGTAGTTGTTTGAAATCTTTGTCTTTCAGCAAAGATTTTGAAACTATTGGTGGAAGACAGAACAAGATAGATGATCTTTTTCTGACAAAAGCAGCACCAAACAATCTGAAGCGATATGTCAGCTGGGGTGCCTTAAGTATCCTTGTGCTCCTATATGAGAACCTATTTTGAGATAAAAAATAGACTTAGACTGAGCCTCACCTAATTTTAAAATGCTCCGCTGTCTCTGGACACCCACACACGTATCCCATACCTACATGCTACAGTCACACTCACCAATCATTTCACATCGAAGATCGAATGAAATTATATTTTTCTCGTCATCTAGAACGCAATGAATATATAGCAGAAAGGAAATCGAGATGGATTGTATCAAACTCAATGAATATCTACAGATGGCGCTAGTATTTCACTTTTTTTTTTCTATTAAAAAAGAATTCAAAACAAAAATAACAAACGAAATTTATGCTAAAATCTATCAAAAATCAATGTTATTGCAATGTAAATGTATTATAATTCGTGATAGAATTGTGATGACTCATCAATCTCATTTTATTCCCCATTGGGGTTGCTTTTCCATGTTGTTTTGTTTTCTTTCATCAATTTGTTCTTTTTACTTATTATTTTTGATAGCAAATCACTTGTTTTGCTCAAAATATTACAGTAATGGTTGTCAAATGGTTAGCTGCTTTGGGAGTTGTTGCCGTAATCTTTGCTTTAAGCATTCATCAAATACCGGAAGGACATGTTGGTATATATTACAGGCAAATGAAATTAATTATTTTCTGACTAATAATATCATCGATTTATCTATCTATTTTTTTTAGAGGAGGTGCTCTCCTCACATCACTGACTGCGCCCGGTTATCATGTTATGGCACCTTTCCTTACAACAGTAAAATTTGTTCAAACAACCTTACAAACTGATCAGGGTAATAG
This sequence comes from Rotaria sordida, assembly GCA_905250125.1. NCBI lineage: Eukaryota > Metazoa > Rotifera > Eurotatoria > Philodinida > Philodinidae > Rotaria > Rotaria sordida. Next base: position 88,689 of record CAJNOL010000292.1, read on the forward strand.
ATATTGTTTTTTTTTGACAAAGCAAATTTTAATGAGGTGTTTTTTCAGTAAAAAATATTCCTTGTGGTACTAGTGGTGGAACAATGATTTACTTTGATAAAGTCGAAGTTGTTAATATATTAAGACGTGAAGCTGTTATTGATATTGTACGAAATTATACAGTTCATTATGATCGAACATTAATATTTGATAAAATTCATCATGAAGTTAATCAATTTTGTTCGGTACATACACTTCAAGAAGTTTATATTGATTTATTTTCAAGTATTGATGATCATTTAAAGCGAACATTACAAAATGATTTAAATATATTAGCACCTGGACTATATATTAGTTCAGTTCGAGGTAAAGAATTAAAGAATTTTCAAATTCTAAATCGAATATGAACTTGAGTTAATATGATATATATATAGTATTTGTAAACTGAATATTTCTATTAAACAAATTTTAAAAATCAACATTGAGGTTTTAAAATTTAGTCGATCACCTCAATTTGTTTTTTTTTGTTCCGGTAAGAAATTCATTTAAAAAATGTATATCCATTCATGAATGAAAAATGACATGCATTCATGGTGCGATGATTATTTCAAATAATTAAAATATCAGATGTTTTTTTTAAATAGATAATTCACTTGAAGATTCAGTATATTATTTTAATAAATCTCCTGAAATTTTCAGGATATAATTGTCTTATTGAAAAAATTTTCAGATCCAAATTCTTATTATGTTTTTTTTTTCGTAATATGTTGAAAATTCTTATTATTTCATTTTGAGTTGATTTAATTTCTATCATTGGTAAAATTAGGCTTTATAGAGAGTTGATAGGAACTAAGCAAATATGTCATCTGTGAACAGATTGATTTATTTATTTTTTTGTTATCTATTTGAAATCTCTTTGAAGTAACAAAACCAAAAATTCCTGAAACTATTCGTCGTAATTATGAAACAATGGAACAAGAAAAAACTCAGTAAATATTTAATATTGAAATTTCTAAATCATCTAATTATATCATATAGATATATGATAACAACTGCTCATCAACAAGTTGTTGAAAAAGAAGCTGAAACTGATCGTCGTCGTGCTGTAATTGAAGCTGAAAAACTAGCACAAGTAGCTAAAATTCAATATGAACAAAAAATTTTAGGAAAAGCAAGTGAAAAACGTATTGCTGAAATAGAAGCTGAAATGCATTTAGCTAGAGAACGTTCATTAGCTGATGCAAATAAATATAAAAGTGATACAGAAGCTGAATCAAATAAAAGGAAATTATCACCTGAATTTCTTCAATTGTCAATGTATCAAGCTTTGGCACAAAATACAAAAGTGTATTTTGGAGATTCAATTCCAAATATATTTACCAATAACCAAGAAATACTTAATATTAAAAAAAAATCTGAAGGAGATGTCAAAAAACAAGTGGCACCTTAAATATTCATTGATCAACTGATATGACTTTTGATAATCTGTGATATTATGTTGTTTGGCTTCTTTTTTTGTTTCGTAGCGCATCTATTCATTTTTTTTTAACTATCAGCATTGTTCACTTTTGTCAAGTAATAATAAAAATTAAACTATCTATTTATGTTTTTCATTGCTGAAAGAATATGCTTTTAAAAAAATCTATGAAGATCTCTTCATTTTTATTCTAGATGTAACTTTAATTACTCAGGGATCAAATCTATTATAGGTAAGTTTAACAAATTGTTAAATTAGACTAAAACACTATTTTTATGCTCTATCAAAACTAAGTCATATTGATGATTGATAATAGAATATTTATTTTAACGATCAACTTTTGTAAAAAAAAAAAAGAAGGCATATAATAATAAACTTTTATTTCATTTCTTTGGTATGCATATATCAATATGCAATCAATGATCACTAGTGCGCATCAGCATCGATCTGTTATCGTCTCATATTTCTTCTTCTTCTTTTTTTTTTCTGCTCTGTTCGAAAGTTTTGACCATTACATTTTTTCTTCTTGCTAATGATGTAAGAAATATTGATCACGTAATCAGAATATATACGTGTATTTATTAAACTTTCAATCATAATAATAATAAAAAAAAAGAATATGGAACGAAAACGTTTACAATATCAACGTCTTAAACAACAACAACAACAACAACAACGTTTTTGTGTTAGTCAACAAGATTTAACGGAAGCTATAGGTCGTATGAAACCAATAACGAATAATTTTCAAGAACGACGACATGCAACACATGAAGATTTAACAAATTGTTCATCATCATCATTTCCTATTGAAACATTAGATAATCGATCAGTTTCACAATTAATTAAAGCATTTGAAGCACAAACAAATATAACTCCTTATGCAAGTGCTCAAAATTTGTTACCAATTAATAATAATGTTATTTCTAACGGAGCAGAATTTAATCGTAGCCACATGCTCGGACGAACAATGAAAATCAAGGTCAATTGCAATGACAACAACATCATCAACAATAACGTCTGTTCGTCAATTTCTCCTTCGATCAGTAATGATAATCAAATGATCACAGTAGAAATACATCCACAGCAATTCACCCAAGATAAAGAACAAGAAAAAAACGAGGAACAAATCTATGAAACATTGGATATAGATCATTATAAACAAGATTTACCACCACCACCACCATCATCATCATTCAACATTACTGTAAACGAGAATAATTATCAGCCTATACAAATGTTAACACGATGTACTAATATTGATGAAGCTGCATTAATTCTAGGAAAACGACATGAAATTCATTTTGATGAATTACTTGCCAAAGAAGCACAACTTAATCATGCACTTGCTGATTTATTATCAATAACAAATGATACTGAGAAATCTTTGTCAATAAATTCATCACCAAGATCTCTACCTAATAATCAAGAACTTCGACGATTATCAAATGGCAAAAATAATAATAATCTATCTGCTAGTATTGATTTATTAAATGATTTACTTGAAAAATTTGATTTGGACAATGAAGATTCTGATAAGAAAAAACAAAAAAAGAATAATACTACAGATCAACCTAGTCAAAAAAATGATGATAGTCATGTTAAACCGATTAATATGTTTTGGTAGTTATAGATAGAAAAATAAGAGAATGAAGAATTTATTTTTTTTATATGATATTATTTTTTATTTTTTTTTATTTTTATTTGTAGTCTCATGTTGTCAGATAACGTATGTGCTAATTGTCATCAATCATTTGCTACCAATGAACAAATTGTCAATGCTGCTGGTCATATTTGGCACACACATTGTTTTGTGTATGTTTCACAATTTTAAACATATAAAAAGTTAATCTAAGTGTTTGGTTTTTTGATCGAGATTTTCTATGTTAAATCTGACTTTAGTAGTAAGTTAAGACAAATGAGAAAATATTTTTCGTCTACTAAAAATTTCTGATTGTTTACTGAAGTCGAATATAACCATTCTTTATCTAATTGCACAGAATTGTTTATATATAAATACCAAAAGAATATATTGAATGTTGATGAGGAAACTACCCCAAACTCTAAACTGTTGTTTGAGTGCATATTAGGTCTGTAAGGAGATCTCAGTAAAATTAGAAAACGACAAGAACAGCTCGTTCTCATTAGCCTTTAGAGCCAAGTTATGGCAATTGTGCACTGAATATTCGATCCATTTTCAGGTATTTACTGAAAAATCGAATAATGGAATTTCGACTTGAAATTTTGTCCATAGATGGATCTAATGATCTTTTGAATATCTCACACGTTTCGGTCGAAAAAAAAATGTTTCTTTGTCGAGATATTCAATTTCCAAAAACAATTAATCGTTTGCCACAAGCATGTCACAAAAGATCAAGTTTACTTGGAAATTCAATATCTCGACAAAGGAAAATTCTATGCAACTGAAGCTTTCAGGACATCCTAAGGATCATTAGTCTTATCTGTAGACTAAATTTCAGGGTTACACTGACGGCAGTTGTCTCGTAAATTGCTTTAAGAATATTTTTTTCAAGTCTAACGAATTCATTGATGTTTATTTGTTTCTCTAGTTGTACACAATGTTTTCAACCATTCGAAAATGGTATATATTTTGAAGTAAGTTATTCAATACTCGGTTTTTGCTTTTTTTCAACTAATTTTTTCTCTATAGCATGAAGATCGAAAATATTGTGAACGAGATTTTCAAATGTTATTTGCACCATGTTGTGCCGAATGTAGTAAGTATTATTTTTTGAATATTTTCTTTATAATTAAATTTAATATAATTTAGAACAAGCTATTGTTGGTCGAGTTATTCGAGCACTTCAGAAATGTTTTCATCCGGATTGTTTTCGTTGTCAATTATGTCAAGCACCATTAATTGAAATGGGTTTTTCGAAATATAACGGAAAGTTCGTATTTAAGAATAAGAGATTTTCTTTTTGTTTTAATTTTAAAACACAAAAATTAAAATTTTCTAGAGCTCTTTGTCGAGAATGTCATGTAAAAGAAAAAGCAAATGATTTAAAATTATCAAAACAAATTTGTTCAACATGCCAGTAAGGATAAAAAAAAACAAAGGTTTTATTATTATTATTATTATTAACATATTATTTGTTTTAGTCAAATTATTGATAATAAATATTTGAAATATAAAGGTGAATTTCATCATTCATACCATTTTCAATGTACATCATGCCGGTTAGTTAAAAAAATTTTTATTGAAGCAAAAAAACAAAATAATTTTGTTATTTTATAGAGTTGAATTAGATGAGAATTGTCGAGAAGTACGAGGTTCATTATATTGTCTTCCATGTCATAATAAACTTGATATACCTGTATGTGCTGCATGTCGACGTTTAATCGATGATCGAGTTATTAGTGCTCTTGGAAAACAATGGCATGTTGAGGTTTGTTTTTGTTTTATTTATTTATTTAAAATAGTAGTGAATAAAATTTAACTACTCATTGATTATCACAACAAATGGACATTAACATTCTTTTTTTTTACTAATCATAGAACTCAATGAGTTGTTATATAATGTATCAGTTAGATTTCTATTGAATATAATCGGAATCAATGAAAATACAGTCAATCTTTTCCTCAAGACAAGCATATGACATCGTATACGACGTCGTGTGCTATCATATCCTCATATTCTTCTCATTCAAGAAGAAGGAACTTCTCCCTTGCCTTAAATACGACTTTTTATTTTTACATTACTTACTATTTCATCTGTTGTTCGAATCGATCTAAATTTAAAAAAAACAATGATTTTTTTTAAAAGAAATACTAATCATTATATTTTTTGCTGAATTCAAAACGAAAAATCTATGTGCTCAATAAGTGTAACTCCACTTACGACCAAAGACGATCGTGTACGACAATCATTTACGTTTATCGCGTACGTTATTCGGTTTTAAACGTAATATGTAGTATACAATCGTACTTTTTTGACCTGAATTGTTTACTTCAGTGAAGTTCTCATTCGAGAGTTTAATGTTTAAATTTTTTCTATTAAAAAGATTGTTGTCAAATTTCTGTGTTGATTATTAAATAAATCAGACATAAAGTTTCTTTTGAAAAGTCTCAATTGAATTATAGCTCATCGAATTTGAGCTTCTGTTTTTGAATGATTTTTAATTGAAGAATACGTTTTTTTGTTTATTTGTAGCATTTTTGTTGTGCTCGTTGTGCTCAACCATTTTATGGTAGTAAACATTTTGAAAATAAAGGTTTAGCTTATTGTGAATTGGATTATCATTTTCTTTTTGGTTCAACATGTTTTATATGCAATTGTATTATTACTGAAGGCGGTAAAGTTCATTAAAAATAATATTTATTTATTTATCTAAAATTCTATTCTTTTTTTGTTTTTGTTTTAGCTTATACAGCATGTAATAAAAAATATTGTGCTGATCATTTTGCTTGTTCATTATGTGAGAAAAAAATGGATGAAAAAAGTAAATTTTTTGATGTTGATGCAGCACCTGTTTGTAAACAATGTTATGGTAAATTACCAGCTGATATTCGAAAATCACTTCAACAACAACCAAAAAAGAAACAATTATCATCAATATTAAAACAAACTAGTCTTTAATAAAAAAAAAACAAAAAAACTCAAATATTATTTTGTACATTAAAGTTTTGTATTAACAAGATATAAATGACCATAAACAAGCAAATACATTGACATATCAATTTCATCACAAAATAAACCAAGATTAATTGAAAATGTTGTTAATGACCATTCAGTTTCAAATTGATTATGTCGTCCAAGTAAATAAAGACGTGAACGTCGACGTAATAATGAAAAACATTTATTTAATTTAAGTGTATATATACGATAATGTTGAAAACGTTTTGAATGTATTGGTTTTGTTTTTATTATTAATTGTTTAACATGTCGACATATATAAAGTAAAAAATCACTATCATCTAATAAATTCCATTCATTTGCATTATCAATATCAATTTTAAGAATATCAATAAGTACTGATATTGAATCAAGATGTATATATTCAGTTAATTTTCTTATTGTCATTAAATTTGAATTATCATCAACAGCAGCTGATGCTGTTAAACCTAATCTATAAAATGTCCAATTCGATTTAATATTTATCATTATATCACTTGTATTTGTTTGTATAGATTGTTGATAAGGATCAAATGTAAATAAACGACAACCTGCCCAGTCATATAATTGATTATCAAATGTATCACTAAGTCGATTATTACCCATTGAAACAGACATAATTAAACAAGAATTACGTGTCAATAGATCTAGACAAAATATATGATCACTATTTTCAAATTGTTTTATATTAGTACATTTAAATGGTTCAAGATCTTGTGGTCGAATAAATTTACTTTGTGCTTGACACCATTTTCGACTTGCTTCAGTTCGTCGTTCATCATTATGTGTAAATTGAATTCGTGAATAAACAAATGGATCAAGATAATTTGATGGTGTTGATAATGTTAATTGAGTTAAATTTAATTTTGTAATAAGTATTTTTTGTAAATATAATGGAGATAAAGAAATAGAATCACTTTTCGATGAAAGAAATGAAAGTGAACGATTTTGATAAGAAGAATTTCGTGCAATGATTATTAATGAAATAAATATAATTAAAAATCCAATTGATTTTAGTAGAAAATAACGTCTCCATTGTAAACGTCGAACGAATAATTGTATAAAATTATCTGATAATAATCGTACAGCCGACATAAGAATAAGAGCGTAAAACAATAACAATAAAACCTTGCATTTTCTCCTTAGTTATTTGTATACATATGTAAAGACCAGATGTTTTTTCTATCTGTTGGATAAATGGAATAACGAGCAAGAAAATTACTCGCTCTTTTTTTTTTATTATTCTGTATATATATATATATAATATACCATTTGTTTGTCATGCTCATGCATGACTGCTGTGATGTTTTTCGACTAAGTGATTTAAAAATTAATTATAGAAAACAATAGAGTAGTCAGCTGTTTGATTACTTGATTAACAATATTGAATATTACTAATTAAAATAGTAATAAGATTAATAATCAAAGGACTTGTACAAATAATTTTAATCTTATCTGATCATCATATAGTCGAATGATTATTCAAACTAAACAAATTATCAATAACGTATTTTTTCAGATATATGTATATATTTAACCATTCTTTTATGTTTTGTTTTTAGAATATTAAATAGAAAAACCTTATTAATATTATTCAAATCAGATGTAGTTTTTCTTTTTTTTTTATAGTTCACATTTAAAATTGTTAATATAAAATTTTAGTGTTCGAAAATGATTTTTCTTTACCATCGTTACAACGTTTTGATGCTGATTGTTTACACACATCTTGTTGTGGTTGTCGACTAAATGGTATTAGCATGATCGTATGAATACAGTAAAACAAAAAAAGAAAATTGACAACTTTCTCATGTGCACTTTCAATCTATCGATAAATAAAATATAAACTAGGATATGTCTATAAATGGCCATATTACTGTACAAGATCCGTTGAAAAAAGTAAAAATGAAAAAAAAGAAAAGATTTTCTTTTTAAATATGACTGTTGTGGTTGGTTTTTTTATTTTTTTAGCGACATATCCTTCTTCCACGAGGTCAAGTTGAAGAACGTTTTATCGTAGTTAGTTATGATTGGTTTGTACCAGTACAATTACTACGACGTTTACATTCTACTAGTACAGAAAATGAACTTGAAAGTATAGTTTTTCCTTATGATGAATCATTTGAATCACATTGGCAATTATATCTTGAACATCAATCACATCCACCACGTATTCGAATTGGTCTTGCTTTATTAGCACCACGTGATCGATGTCTTCGTGCTGATATTAAATTAACAATAATAACTACACATGGTGGACAAGTGATAAAAGAAGCACTTTTTTATGATCATACATTTTTTTTAGCTAAAGGCGAATCTATATCATCATATATTAATGATCATATATCACCAAAAATTTTTCTTGATATTGAAGGTGATCTTTATGAAGATGTTATTTCAAAAACGAAACAAGGAACTCCATTTAATACAGATGATTGTACAATTGTTGCTTATGTTCGATTTATAAATGAACTTGAAATTCAACCAAAAACAAAAGCATTTGATTTTTCAAGACGTTTTACAGTTGATTGGAAATTAACAAAATTTCTTCATATTATCGAACAAATTAATCAAACAAGACCACCCGGTAATTATTAAGATAAAAAAAAAGAATTTCCATTCTTGTTAAAATCTTTTCTAAAAGTTAAAGTAGTAGAAAAAAGTTTAATAACAACGTATTTTTTTTTCTATAATTTTAAACAGCCAGCTCAAGCTCAGATAGTGATTTTAATAGTCAATGGAATTTTTTATCTAATGCATTCTATACTAAGATTTTATACATGAACTATGATAGCAAGGTTTCTAAAGAATCTGACATAGTAGTTTTCAGATGTCGGAGCTATTTTTTAACAATGCCATTTTAAAAAGAACAAAATGAGGAGTCGCCACATTTTCTATGATAGATTCGAAAATTGACAAAAAACGAAAATTTATCAAGAAACGCCTATTTTCTGTTTTACTTTTTAAGGAAAGGTCATAGCGAATGCGCCGACTGTTCATGTTGTTCTCTTTAAAATGGCATTGTTAAAAAATAGGTTCGACAAACAGAGATGGAACCGATAGACTGGTCACTACCAATGTGTCTTATTTTTTTTTTGCTCCTATTATCTCATGGAAAATGTCTAATGCAATTTTGTTGAAAGTTGACGACATCAAACATGTTATAGTATGATAACTCGTTAGTTTAATGTCGTTAAAGTCTCAAGACGAACCAGTGGATCGGTCAGTTCGGTTCTCCTGAGTCTACTCAGACTAGTTTCATCTCTGTCGACAGCCTTCAAAGACCTGAAAATTATCCTGTTTGGTTTTTTCGATACTTTTCCCATCATGGCTCATCAATGAAATCTTGCTATAGAATGTATAAGATAGAAAACTCTATTCGCTATTAAAAACCGATACCTAGATATGACCTAGATACTTAACATTATAAAAATAAGTTGTTAAACTTGTTTTTTCTATCACCTCATGTATTATAAATTTTCTTATCAATTTCTTCTATTTTAGTTGGTAATGATCGACGTTTAGTATCTGATCGTTTTCAATTTACTCATGTGAAAATAATTGAAGGTGTAAAAAGTAAAAAATGGCAATTATTAATTAAATGTCCAGGTACACCATCGACAAATAAACAAACTCCACTCTATTTAACAATAAAATGTTCGGATTTTATTCATGCAAATTATGGTAAAGTTGAAATAATATGTAAAAATGAACATAATATTCTTCGACGTTATACACAATCATTTGAAGATCTTTCTGATAATTATACAATGGAATTTTTTAGTCTTGATGAATTAGCTACAAATATTTACAATTATCGACATGATTTTAATGAAACTAATGGACGATATTTTACAATTGATTATCTTCTATTTTCAATTCAAATAGTACAACCATTACAACGTTCGAGTGTACCTAAAAATATAAAACGTATTGTAGAACCAACAATGATTTCATTAAATAATAGTGGAAATATTCAAAATAAAGGAACAACAACACAGGGAATAAAATCATTTCGAGAACGAGATACATCATCTGTCATGAAAACTGAACCTAAACGTATATCATCTGTACTTAAAATAAATGATAAAATAAAAAGTCCAGAACAACATGGTGTTACACGTGAAAATACAACAGCAACTACAGGTGAAAATCAAATATCATCATGGAATGATCCATTTTCAGATGAACCGAGAGTAATTAAGTTACTTTAAAAAAGAAAAATTTTTTTTTTTTTCATTCTAAACCTTTTTCATTTTAATATATGATAGAAAAATCATATGTTTCCACCAATTGTTTCTCGTAATCAACAAAATCGTGTTTCACCTGATCAAATAAATCATTCACCAAATCGTTTTCAATCATCAAATGAATTAAAAACATTTCCAAATATTCAAGAAAATTTATTTCGTTCACCACGTGTATTTCAAAATAAACAAATTCGTTTTACATCACAATCACGTCTTCATTCATTAGATAGATTTAATTATAATTCAAATCAACCATCAACATTAACAAGTCCTAGTACAACAACAGCATCAACTGAAATACCGGATAATTTTACATTTCTTATAAATTTATTTCGATCTGGTCTTCATTCAGATGTTACAATACGTTGTCGAGATCGACAATGGAATTTACATAAAAGTATACTTTCATCACGTTCTATTTATTTTAATCAATATTTTGCTACATCAAATGAATCTGAATTAAATTTATCTAACGATGATGAAACACCATCACCAAATATTCTTGAAAAAATATTTCTTTTTCTTTATACAAATCAATATACACCAATGAATTCATCAAATCAAAGTCCATCACCACTAACAGAAAAGAAACGTCGTCGATCATCAGCAGCAACAACAACAACCACAAACACAACAACAACAACAGCAACAATTAATACACCATTTGATACAACTCGTTTAATATTTCAAGGTGCTATTAAATATGGTATAGATGTTCTCTCTCTTCTTTGTTTACAAGATATGTGTAATGCACAAAATATAAATATTAATACAGCTTCTCTATTATTAGTTTGTCTTCATCAAGCTCTTACTGATATATATGCAAAACATCATTTACATGATTATATATTACAAGTAAAAAATCTTAAACAAATTATACTTCGTTTTATTCAATTACATTCACGAGAAGTTCTTTTATCTGCACAATGGAAACTTCTCGAAAAACGTTATCCATCTCTTGTTCATGATGTACTTGAGTTTGTTGTTTTTGAAAAAATAGATGAATAAAATATAAAGTTTGTTTTTTAAAGAAATAATAAAAAAAAGAAAATCATTTAAAATAGTGTATCATAAAAAACAACAAAAAAAAAAGTTTTTTATTTATTATTATTTAATATTTCAACTTTTAATGAATGTGTTATGTAATTAAAACTAAATTCATAAGGATTAATATTTCTAAATAATTTTCAAATAATAATATGTAGAATTCTTGATTGTTTCAACAAATTATTTTGCATTCTATGCTTGCATAATAAATGTACTGAATTAAGTGAACAACATATTTGCATTAAAATAACGAAAAAAAAAAAGAGAATTTTAAAATAATATTTACTCAACATTTTACTTGATCGATATGAATTAGAAAAAAAAAAAGTTTCATTTAAATCAACAATTGTTTTTTCGCATTTATTCTTTTTAATATTTTATCAATCTTTGAGAAATGGTAGACGCTATGAATATATTTCTTTTCTTTACATTTATTTGTACTATGATACATGGTCGATGGATAACAGAAAAACATGTTGATGGTATTATTGATAGAGATGACGATTATTGGGTTGTTAAAAGTATGTTCTAATTTAGTAATCTATTCTATTTTTCTTTTTTCTTTTTTTTTTAGCAAATGCACGAGTTAATAGACCAAAATTTCCTGCATACATTCGTTTTTTTAATACACATACATCAAAATGTGAATATCAACTTGATTGTTCAACATCAGCTTTAATTCTTTATTATAATTCTCCACCTCAAATTGTATTTCGTACAACAGGTCATATATGGTCAGAAGGTGATTCTTATTTTGTTACATTAGATGAAGGTGTACTTTTTTCGAATGACATTGAAAATTCAACAGAATATTCACATCCAAAATTTTGGAAATTTCATGTCATACGTCCACTTAATCAAGAATAAACTATCCGATATTTTTCTTTTGTTTTTTTTTTTTCAAATATTTTTTTTTGTATCTTTTAAAGAAATAAATTCTTGAATATTTACAGGCGCGTTTCTTCACTTTACTATGACAGATAATGATAGTTTGATGATTATCAGTGATGATGAACAAGATATAAAGAAATTCGATGAAGATGAATCTCGTTTGTACATTGATGAGAATATATTTGATTCTATGAATAATTCTTCTCAACAATCAACAAAATCAACAAATACAGGCAATGCTTTTGAACTTGATTTAATTTTAATAGCTAATATTAATCGTTATCAAACACGATCATCTCAGACTATTCTAACATCAAATACAAGTCTTCTAATTAAACAAAATCGATCAACATTTTGTCAAGCAGAATATTTTTCTACAATAACACAAGAAACAAATACTGATCATATGAATGAAGAAGATGAAGAACGTATTTTAGTTATTAAGAAACAAAGGACAGAAAATATTGATTTATTATTGTCTCTATCAAGTTAAAAATTTATAAATTCTTATTTTGTACAATTCTTTTTTTTCAAGATATATATAATGATTGACAATAGTTTCATTTCTTTACAAATGATTGAATCATAACAAAAATTTTATTTTTATATATTTTATATTGTCTAAAATATTCATAGAAGTGATTGTGTTTTTTAAAATGCAAATCAGTTAAATATTTATCAAACTTTTCAGTAATATTATTTGGCGTATATATATTCTCTCCGACCAAAATAAATGACACGCCTTATTTTTTTTTCAATTGTTTCTCTTTACTGTCATCATTTGATTTCAACGATATGCAAGACTATCATGAGATCATCAGGATTGAGGGGACGACCGAAGAGTCTTTTAAGAATATGGTGAACAAAGATATGAATAAAACGCTGGATAAAAACGAAAATTTTTCAAGATTGGGATACTTCTTGCTTGGGATACCCCTGAATAAATCACTTATATGACAATAATTTACTTTCAAAAGTAGTTCTTTGTTTTTTTTTCGTTCGAATACTTGAACACTATTTGATATTCAAATATAAAAGTTCTCAACCAATCCTCAAATAAAAATAGTAAAGTATGTTATAAATTTTTTTTTCTAGTACCTCAAATATTGATTATTACCTAGCAAACATATTTAGCCCACTGGTCTTACACGTAAAACTGAATTGCTTAACATTAAATTTTTTTTTTGTTGAGACTACGTATAATGGTTCTAGTATTTATCAAACTTAATTCTTACAATATGTGAATCAGGGGCAAGTACAGCGCAGGACAGGATACTTCAGATAATGCATCCCTATGGTAAAGCATTAGTTGCTTTCTCTTGGAATTTAATATCCTAAATATTCAAAATGGTATTTTATATTTGTTTTCTGTGACGAACGTGCCATTAAAATAATAAATCAAGATGTTTCTATGTTTTCTTGTATGCATAATAGTGGTCATTATTGGAAACTTTATTTGTTGTATTTGAAAATAATACGAAATAACTTAGCTATTAGCTATTGATTATTTTTGCATTATTCATATACTTTTAATTTCGAAAGTTTGAAATGTGTATATGTTTTCCCTAGTTTGTTCATTATTGTTCTCAATTCTCTGTATTAACAATCTCCCTTTTTTTAAGTTGTCTATTCGTTTAAATAATTAAAGTTTTAACTGTAGACAGACGTATTTACTTACTTGACTACGAATAAAACAATTAGATATCGATAAAAATGAACTTAGTTTGTGTATTTATGAATGTACATTTAATTCTATCAACAATGATTAGAAAAATAGACAAGAACTTCTTTTAGTATGAAAAAGTTCAGGATGTTGAAAATTGATTTCGTATTGACTTTAACCTATATAGATGTTTATAACATCTTATTCTGTATAAAATTCTAAAGATATGTAATCTTTAACAATAGTTTGACTTCTTTAAATATGATTTGGATCCAAGAAAAATGTTTCTATTATCCGATCCAAATAAAAGGCAAGTTACCATTTTTCAAATAGCTTTTTATTAACATGAAAAATGTTTTTTTTTAATAAGTACTTTTCGATCAATACTTTTTCTTTGAATATTTTCACAATAATCTCAACTGAAATTATGTCAAAATGTAGCTCAAATCACGCTTTTTTTTTTGCTATAAAATTACCGCATACTCCACTAGCTCTCAACATCTTATTCTAACCGGATTTTAAAAAGATAAATATTAATTTTATAGTGAAAAAAGGATGATTTGAGCTACATTTTGACATAATTTGAGTTGGGATTATTGTGAAAATATTCAAAGAAAAAGTGTTGATTCAAAGGTACTTACAAAAAAAAGAATCTTTCACCTTAATGAGTTCTATACTGATCGATGATCCGGACATCACTCTTTTGAATGATGAAAACTGCAGGTCTCTATCTCGTTCCTATCAAAAGTTATTCAAAAAAATGATAATCCATCTTTTATTTCGGATTGGATAATAGAAACTGTCTATGATTTGCAAGAAGATAATTCATCAAATATGAGAGTCAACAACAAAGAAAATGAGCAGTCAGAATTAAGTTTGTAGTTTGCTCAATGTTCGTGGAACGAGTTTCTAGGATACTCATAATAGTTAAAAATATCCGCGTATCACATGTTGGAATTCTTCAACATATTTCATAGGATTTTCCCAACATCATGTATTGAAATTTTCTCACCGTGTTATCTTAGGTCGTATATGGAATTGTCCCAACCTGCTCTTATATATATATGTATATATTCGTGTTCGTTCTACTCTAGTCTAGTTAGATATTACATTCATTATCTTATTCTCTAATCGTTTTCTTTCTATCTCTCCTTCTTCTATTATCCTTCTGTTTGCCATCGTAACCAAGATATTACTAATAAACTGAAGTCACACATAATCACCAAAATTTACACTTAACAAGAATCTAATCTCTATTTACAATCGGCTATAATAACTCTTATATCAGTCTTTCTAATCTTTAGCATAATAGACATAAACCCATATATTTGTTAGTAATTTTATCATTGACATTAATCTGATTTGAGCTTGTTTTTGCGTCAAACAAAGTCATCGACATATGTACAAAACAACATCTATCATACATGTGATCAAGGTTATTATGTATTATTACCTTTTTTCATATTGATCAAAAAGCATCTTATCACTATATGTGACGAAATTATCATAGATATTGTTATTTCCATTATTATTTACCATGATATTATATCCGAATTATAACTGATTACATCTAATGTATTTATGTTGAATCAATCTGAAAGGCTATTCTACCATTTTGTTGACATATTTTGAACTATTTCAATTGAACAGTCAGATGTTGGCTTATGTTAATTAATAAAAATCAGCAATTCAAAAATCTGAGAAGAAATTCCAAAGAATATTATTTCTTTTAGTCTATCTATTAAATTGTGTTTCTTTCGGTTTATTTATACTATTGCATCCGATAGAAATATTTTTCATTATATTTTATTGAATATTTCAGCAATATACTCATCGTGTTCTACGATTATTTTACATATAAGTTTCGCTGATGTTATCAATATGTTTTTCTTACTCTATAATATGTACTTTCTTTCGATCAGATTAATAATTATTTTTTATCTGAATCACCGGAAAGAACGAAACTCACACAGTATAAAAGTAATTACTCTTCAATTACTCAGACAAATTCATTGTTTACATACCTATGCATGATCTAACTTTAGATAACACGAAACTGAATTTTGAAATAAGAGAAATTACTTCTTCTGAATTAATTCTTGCCTATCAAGACTTCCATTAGTATCTTATACGTGGCGCTATCTATTTTACAAATCCGTCAATAGGCTCGCATTTCGCCAAGAGAATAGATTTCTTCATTATTATTGATTGGTGAATATCATTTTGGCAAACATAATATTTACTTTTTTTATCAATATGAGATGATTTATATTCGATACACACAAAAAGCCATAAAGTGAAGAATCATTTATTAAAATAGTATTAAATAATAAAATGATAAAGAAACAATCATAACTTGTTTTTTCCCTTTTTATTTTTCTTTCAGATTATTTGACATCATGAAACAACAACAATAGTCACCTTATTCACTTCAAACTCTTTGTTTTTTTTTCATTCCACTTCTTCTCTTTCTCATACCAAGAAAAAGATACACTTATATTTTTCCTTTTTTTTTCTAAATAAATATTTTCGAGTACGTATATACATTTCATTAAAATAAAAGAATCTTGACATTTATATAATAGATAATGGATGGCGCTGGTGGTAATCCGAGTGGTGGTGGTGGTGGTGGCGGTGGTTTTGATCCATGTGAATGCATTGTAAGATAATTTTTCAAAATAAATATCTTTCTATTTTATATGAATTAGAATATACTTCAAATGAATCATGAACATGCTATGAATCGTTTGACTAATCTGCTTCGCAATGCACAAACAACATGTACTGATACTGAATGTTTTACTGGCCCATGTAAGGATTAAAAAAAAAAGAAATTCTATTGTATTTTTAGTCTGAAAATTTTTTAGTACCTGGTCAACCGAATACTGATGGTGGTAATACAGGAATATCTCATATGTATTTAATAATAGCTATATGGCTTGCTATTGCTTTTTTACTTTTCATATTTCGTCCACGTACACTTCGAAACAATCGTGAACATCCGAACAAACCAAATAACCAAGTAAATAAAAACTCCACTTGAGGTGTAAGTCAATGCATTGCTCAGCAGTAGCTGTTGAGCCAATTGGTGTACATTTCTAATTTCGAATCGAGTACTTTTTAAATCCATTCTTGTTTATTTTAGGATCCGCATCATGACAACCAAGATCCGCCGGGACCAGAAGTACATTAGACTAGACAATTCGAGATAAATAAATATATTTCAAAGGATTTTTTTTTTGCTGACAACCGACCCAGTAAAATATTATTTTCATTTGACAATTAATGAATTAAGTCCCAATTGTTTCTTTGGTTTTGTTCATTTTTTCATGACTATTATTATTATTATATTTTTATTTTTTATGTTTAAATTTTAACTTTCATTTTTATTTGTTTAACAACCTGTATCTTTGAGCAATTGATAAATGTTTTTCTGCGTACTAATGTACATATATATATATATATATATAAACATTTATTAACCAAGCAATAAAATGGAAATTTAAAAAATAAAACAGAATAACATTTTATCTATTATTCATACATATATATATATATATACATTTTTTTTTCTCATTTACATAATGATATTTTTTTCCTTCATAAATGAACAGTGAATTGTATATGTGAAGATTTATCAAATATCATTTCTCCTTTTTTTTTTTTGTTTCGACTAAATAAATCATCATCTATATTAATATTTATCTATGACGAATGAGAACAATCAATTCGTAGTTAAGAATTGACATCTTTATATGAGAAAGATACAGAATGGTGTTGTTGATTTTGCGTAATCACCAGATCCATTATCAAGCGTTCCAGCAACGATGCAGCTGCTTTTATATATATATAGATGTATGGATTTCCTTATTTAGAAATATATATATACATGCTGTTTGCTGTCCTTGCTGATAGATTTTCTTCAGTGCAGATGTATAGAAGAATGAATAATGGGTAGATTTTTTTTTCTTTTCTTTTGCTTGATATCATCGTCGGGAAGAAGAACGTACAATCTTTTTTTGTCCATATCATTCTTTCCCATATGTACTATTTTGTTGTTTTCTCTTCGATATAACTAGAAGAAGCAGAAGAAATAAGACGCATACTTCCGCATTTTTTTATCCTCTTGCCAACATTTGTCCGATATTACAAGTTTTCTACGTCATTATCATAAGCAGAAAAAAAATAACGACAGCTAGTAACGAAGATTGCCAAGTGTTGTCACTTTTCCAGTGGCAAAATAGATACACAATTCGTTCGGTCTATTTATTCATCGATATACTTAGTACAATTTCAAATATAACTTCTCTCGGTCAAAACAAGATAATACTAGTTAATAACTTCTGCTATTGATAAGACTTTTGGTAGGTAGCTGATTTCAAAAAAAAAAAAGAATTCAAAAAGAATTATAGTTTCTTATCATATCCATGACCTTGATTTGTTACAAAAAAAGAGAAAGTATCGAATCGTTAGTGTCAGAATTGCTGAGATATCAATATATTCCATATGGATATCCTAAACACAATTTTCATTATTGCTTAAATAAATATCTTCCAGGATGAATTTCCATTTTTTTTATCGGATCATTCAAGATTCATAATTTGTCTAGATGTAGAACAAATTATCTGTGTCGTTCTTTCCTTTCTTACATGGCATGCAGAACATATAAAAAAAGCTGAGTGAGTTCCAATCAATAGAAAAGATGAAAAAAAATCAAAACAAATCGATTTCGCACGTGTTCGTTTCAAATCTCATCACGTACACAAAGTGCATGGCTGCATGTTTGAGTACATTGATTTAGATAAATAGAAATTCTTTTTTTTAAAATAGATTTCTTTTTGTTTTAGTTTGAATACCAACAATAATGAGCGGAAAAAATGGTCAGTAAGATAATTTAAACATAATTATTTATATGTCTGTTATTTTTTTTTTTTGTTTCATTCAATTTAGTTCGAGGTATAAAGAACATATATTTATCGTAAGTAGATATAGAATTGCGTATTTTAGGAGGTCGTGCTGGTGGTGCTGCTGCTGCTGGTGGTGCAAAGGCAGCTGGTGGCGCAAAAGCAGCTTTTGCTATGTTTCAACAAAAAGATATTGATGCTGGTGGAACAGGAAAAGCTAGCAGGTATTTAAAAATAAAACAAAAAGAAATTATCAACAAAACTTTATATTAATAATTAATATTTAGTGAACAAGGTACTGGTGCACCAACAAATCCAGCAAGTATAAAAGAGCGTCTTCTTGTATGGTGTCAACAAACTACTAAAGGTTATAAAGTATGTTTTCATCTAATATATATATATATATATAGTCAATTATTTTTTAATTATATTTTGTAAAGCATGTCAATGTAACAAATTTTTCATCGTCATGGGCAGATGGTATGGCTTTTTGTGCTCTTATACATCATTATTTACCTAATGCAATTAATTATGATTCTCTTAATCCAAAAGATAGAAGAAAAAATTTTGAAATAGCTTTTAAAGCCGCTGAGTAAGTTTTATTTAAATAATAATAAAAATAAAAACCAATAAAGATTTTTTCTTTTATAGCGATAATGGATGTGCACCATTACTTGAAGTCAATGATATGATTGAAATGGGTGATAAACCTGATTGGAAATGTGTATTTACATATATTCAATCACTCTACAAACATTTTGTTATGATGCCTCAAGCAATGGCAGCTAGAGCGGCAGAACAAGCCGCTGGTCGCTAACCTATAAAAAGCTAAACTGATAAGAACACTTCAAAAGTTCTTTTTCGTTTTTTTTAAAATTTTGTATGATATTCAATCGTTTTTTTTTCTAATCAGCTAGTCATCCTATTTAATTGCAAGTAAAATAAAAGACATCTTTAGACATAAGACCTATGCCATCTTTTTTCTTCGCTAAAATCAACGCTTGACCGCGCTTCCGCAATAAAAACTATCAGTTTGAGCGATTTACTCTTTTCTTTTTTGTTTTTTGTTTTTATTAAATTTTCTATTAAAAAAGAAAAGTCAATTTTAATATAGCATAGTATATTTTGTTATATGATCTTGCAATTTATTATTTCTGACTAAAAACTATTTTTGTGTTGCAAAAAGTAAGATAAGATGGTTTAACCCTACCCACTATTGTGAGAGGGATGTGACTTTTACTGAAATCTGACATTTTCCTGAAAGTAAAATAAATATTCATGCTGTGAGACAGAAAAAAAAACTCAAGTAAAAATAGCTGAGTTTAACCTGAAGGTTCACTTCATAGTTGACCAAACCGTAATAATCGTTCGCAACATGAACGATTATTCTTTGTACATTACCATACATATGAATGAACGTTATGGTTTTTGCTTTTCTACAGAAATATTTTGTAAAATTTAAATAACAACATTAATAACATCATGAATGTCTTGATTTATTTTAACACTTGTTTCAATGATATAATTACTATTTGATTTTAATTTTTCAATTGACTCTTCAGTAAATTTGATTTGCAATGATAATAATTAGTATAGATGTTGATTGATTAGACAATAAATCAATTGAACTTTGAATATGTTTGATTTTTTTCAAAACTTCTTTTACTACATATTGAAAATATAATTAAATAAGCTGTTAAAATTTTATTAAACGAAGGAACATTAACGAACATTAATACATATTCATGATCATCGATTGTAGTTTGATATATACAGCAGAACCATTGGAATTAATATGACAACGTGTATGACAAAGAAATTTATTATGAACATATCGAGCAATAAATGCTTTGTTTTTTGCTAACAGCTAAATCACTCATGATTAAAATTCTAGAAAATATTAAAAGAGAATATAGAGACATTTAGAATTACCGATATTTATTAATGTATGTACGCGTTGTTTTGACATAATGTGTGTGAAAAAGAAAACCTTGTTGCTGTTTTCCTTTTGTAACTATGCTGATAGAGTAATAAAATATAACAAACAACTTTTTTTTTTCCTTTTGTTTTCATGTCATTTTTGCTTGAATATACCTGTCAAATAAACAAGTATTTACTGGAAAGTAGAAAGAAAAAAAGAAGAAAAACCTATTGAATACTAAATAAACATGCTGTGCGGTTGAACTGTACTTAACTATTGAATTACCATTGGTTTCAGCAACAAATCAATAGTACTTTAACATATCGAGTTTATCAAATGAACTTCATAATTTTTCTTTCAGATTATTTTAAGTGTGACAGTCAATAACAAATATAATAGGTGCGATATTTTAATAGAAGACATTAATATTTTGTAGATAGTTTAGTTCATGATTTTTGCTTAATTATTGAATTCGAAAAATAAGGCGTTAATATTTGCAATAAGTATTTTTTTTGTATGATTTCTACATTGATAGATTATAAAAATTTTTATTGTCTAAGTTCTCTTTTGTTGTTTTCATTAATACATCAATATCATAAATTTTGAATTTCAGTATATTTGAAGTAGTTTTATTATCAAAAATAGCAGTCAAGAATTTATATGTTCCTTGGACACATAAAGGTATATATATTCGGAACGAACAACTTTACGTCAAATAAGTGTAAAAAAAACGAAAAAAAGAAAAGAATTTGAATACGATCGAACGCTAGTGCTGTTAATGAGAAAAATCTTATCCTTTATACTTTCAATGGAATGTTAGCATCTCAGATAAGAAGTAATAGAACAATAAACGATCATATATATTTATTATAAATCTTATTCACAGCGTCTTATCAAATAGAAATCGTGTAATCACACTAGTAGCTTTAACTTACATTTAGAACATTTTTGATAGATTTAGCCTATTGTGATGAATTTATTTTAGATTATAATCAATGGAATTCCGTCGAGCATTATCACATATAAAGCAAAGTTATCATAATATTCCAACAATTCTTCCAAAGACAATGGACCCTGAATTTATTGTAGTACTTTTTTTGTATTGACGCTAGTGCTTTAGTTTTTAATAGTATTCATGTAAAAGTTTCGAAAATTCACATTTATAATCCATATAACCAAAAATCAATTATTTGTAATCAATCATCACAAATTTATTTATGTTTTCTAACAATTAATCATTGTATTTATGAACATAAACAATTACGTTTTCGAAAAATTATACATTTAATATTTATTGTAATAATTGTTGTATGTTATTTTAGTTTATTTATTATTGTACTTCGTAAATGGGAAAATGTTCAAGTATAAAATGATTTAGGTATAACATGGTATGGTGCAATACAATTATTAATCTTATTAACATTTGTATTACATACACTTTTAATGGTTATTATTTATGCACGTGATTATATAAATATAAAACATTGTAATGAAGATAGTCGTTTAGTATGTGGAGAAAATCTTTTTACTTATGTTATTCTTAGTATGCTTGAAATAGCTTATATTGATTTTGATATATTAAATCGACAAGTATCTATACATGCTCTACATCAAAATTTTGAATATCGAGCACGACAAGCTGGACATATAGCATCATCGGAAGACTTGACTCTTATTACAAAACAAAATTCAGCACCAGCAGAAAGTTTTGAAACTGTTGAACAAGAATTTATAAGGGAGTTAATTTAATTGTTAAGTTTTTTAATTTTTTTTTTAATCTACAATATTAATTTTTTAAATAAATGGTTATCAATAAGGAAATCATCAATATGACAATAGAAAATAATCAGTCAATATTTGTATATTTTTTTTCTCGAACTTTAAATATAAAGACAAAAAGAAAATGATACTAATAGTACGATTTGTTATATATGAAAATGATTTCTAGAATAGCATAGGAGAACACAATTCTAATATACGATATTCTAATAATATTAACTAGACTGTTGCAGCAAAAAAAAAAAAATAATTGAAAAAAAATCAAACTTGAATATTTCTACAAGAGAACCATCCAAGATGCCGCCTCACCTTTGAGATGAGACATCGTTCATTACGTGGAATCCGTTGAGACTAGAAGGATTGTCCACCTTGTGCTGTCCTTCCTGAGTTATAGCACGATAAGCAACTCAGTAAAACAGTCATAACTTTAAAAGAACAGCATATGAGAAGGAATCCTTCTAGTCACAACAGAATCTTTCTAATGAGCGATGTCCTATTAAGTCTTTTTAAAGTTTTCTTCAACATATTTCAGATGAGATTACTATTTGAAAAATATTAATCTACTGATATTGGCCCCAGAAGTCAGTGCACTCGGATGTTTTTTGAATAACTTTTGATAAGAACAAGTTAGAGACCTGCGATTTTCAGCAATCGATAGAAGATTATAGGGAACACATTTTTATATGAAAACCAAGGTTTTCATAATTAGGCATAATAGAAGTGATTGTTGGATGACTAAAATAATAGACTCGTTATTTGGTAAAATCTCAGCAGAACAAGCTGAAACTTTCAGCATATATAGTCCCACTGTAGTCCAATCTTTCCTAAAAATATCAACGATAAATCTTATAGTGGCGAGGAATGGTGCGCCAATCATCATCTGGCCTTATGTAAAGCTCTCATTCACTCAATATATTAGAAAATGATCTCAACTTTTGATTGAATAAATACCATAATCTAGACTTCATATCTATGCAATTATATCATAGTTTGATTATATGAACGAGAAAAGATGGTGGAAACATTACTAAGTTCTGCATTTCTCTTGATAAAGTTGGGAAGATCAATTTTAAAATACTTACCATATGAAAATCATTTCTTCGTTGAATTTTGGCTGTTTCCGTACATTTTTACGACCAAACTACGGTGTTATTGCATAGATATGAAGTCTAGATTATGGTATTTATTTAGCTAAAAGTTGAGGTCATTTTCTAATATATTGAATGAATGAGAGCTTTACATAAGGTCAGATGATGATTGGCACACTATTCCTCGTCATTATAAGATTTATCGATGATATTTTTAGGAAAGATTGGACTACAGTGGGACTATATATGCTGAAAGTTTCAGCTT
This sequence comes from Rotaria sordida, assembly GCA_905250125.1. Lineage (NCBI taxonomy): Eukaryota > Metazoa > Rotifera > Eurotatoria > Philodinida > Philodinidae > Rotaria > Rotaria sordida. The sequence continues at coordinate 112,584 of CAJNOL010000292.1, forward strand.
GTTCTGCTGAGATTTTGCCAAATAACGAGTCTATTATTTTAGTCATCCAACAATCACTTCTATTATGCCTAATTATTTAAACCTTGGTTTTTATTTAAAAATGTGTTCCCTATAATCTTCTATCGATTATTGAAAACCGCAGATCTCTAACTTGTTCTTATCGAAAGTTATTCAAAAAACATCCGAGTGCACTGACTTCTGGGGTCGATATTAGTTTAGATAAAAGAACTCATTGTTGATTGCTGAAAAGATAGTTTTATATACTTTTATAAAACTGATATTGCAATGATTGATAATCCTTTGAAAGATTTGGCCTTCATATTTCATCATATCTAATATGTAGTACCCTTCAACAAACGTAAATAATTCAGATTTGACTTTTACTAAAGTTATGATTAATGAATTATAACGAAACTATATCTGAATTCTTCGAATTGATATCTAACATAAAATAGAATTGAAAATTAATAGATTACTTTTAGAAATAGTCGATTTTATGAACATTCAATGAAGAAAATCGTTTCTACATACAATATTACAGTTAAACAGAATCTTCTGTCATCGATGACAAGTATTACTGAAATGTTTTCAATGGTTACAACTACGTCAAGAAATCTCAATACCAAATATATTTAATTACTTGACTTGAGGAATGTATGAATTATAGTTAACATCTCAGAGACACATTTTGAAACGTTTCTATTATTAATTGTTCAAAACTGAATTAAAACGAAATTTACTTGAAGATTCTTTTTCTGATAAACACATAGATAATATCTAGGATAATAACGAGATTTGTTAATCAACGTTTTTTCTTATCATCAACAACACTTTGATATGTGGTGTTGTTCTAAAATAAGGATCATACATGCAGAACACATTACTAGTATACTTTTTCTGAATCTTAGTATACGATAATTTATTCTCAACTATTTGAAGAAAAAGAAAGAATTTTTTTGTAAAAAACAAAAAAAAATAATCTTTCTTTGTTGTTTTATTTATATTTATTCTTGATTAAGATAGCTAGTGTCTGCGTTCTCAGTCTTTTCATTCAATAGAAAAAATAACAATTGGAATTCAAAAAAACTTAGAAACTGTTATTAATTAATTTACTGCCTCAACAATTCCCATTGTTATATGGATTGATCCATTAATTTTTGAAACTGAAGTCATCTTGTATCTCAAACAAATACTATTACATCGAACGACACACAACAACTAAAATGCATTTAGAATGATTATAATCGCACACTTTTTCCGTTCATATTTTATTTCATCTCAATGATATTAGTGGACTAATGTTTTTCTTTCTCGTTTCTTAATTATTTTTTTCCTCTTATACGTTGAATAACCACTTGATAGGCATTGTCGTTTACATATGAATAAACGGTCAAATCAGCAGTGAACTTCTTTTCCAACAAAAAAAAGAAAAAATTATCCTCTCCAATCTTATATAAAGTCATCGTTCTTAATGTTTTCAACCATTATTCTTTTCATTCATCAATGTAGTGAATTAATTCTATGTTTAGTTGAATTATTTTTTTCTCCTCCTAATGCGACAGTAATTCAACTATATCGTGAAATAAATAATTCAATTGATGAACATTCAATTCTTGTTTCTTTTTTTTCATACATGAATCATTTTTACATTTGAACAGAAAGACTTATTCATTATGTAAATCAAAGAACTTTCTTTTCCATTAGCCTGTTAAATGGCTTCATATCCGATGCAGAGAAACTCTCCTAATTGAAATACAGACTATATCGCAAGGGTCTTTTATTTACAATACATGTTCACCATTATCTCTTCAAAACAACAGAGTTTATCTGTACTCAGGTATGTGTATCTGTTCACATAATAATAAAAGAAAAATACTGTTTTCTCTTTCTAACATTTATTTTGTTTGAATAGAACAAAAATCAATTACATTTTCGTTTTCACACTTTCGAGGTTATTTCTCTATAATTGAATATCTGGATGATTTACAGGTAGGGAGTTTTCTATTATATTAGAAGTCCGTTCAAAAAATGAGAGTGCTTTCGAATCGTCATCTATATTGAAATACTTCAAATCAATGTTGTTGTAAGATTGAGCCACATGAGGATGATTTGAAGGAAGAATATTTTGGTAGATTTCCAGTGCTTTTTGATAATACGAAAGTACATTCAAATAGTCACTCATCATGAAATGCACCAAACCGATGTTATTATAAGAATGAGCCAAAGTGGGATCCGTTGGAAAGATAATCTTCTTAATGATTTCAATGGATTGTTCATAATCAGCAATGGTATCTTCATATTCACCTCGACTACACTTGACACTGCCAAGGATATGATAGATACCTACTATTTCCTGATCGTTTGTTGTACTGTCAATATCTTTGGGAAGAAAACGTTTTATAATAAATCGTAGAAATGATTATTCTTTTTTTATGAGATGTCAATTTTCGAAATTTTGTACCACATTTCGCATTGGAGTACCATCTAGTTTTTATCCAATCTATTTTTCAAAAAAATAATCAACTGACTGATTTAAAATCGATATTGTTGTGAATCGAGATAATTTTGAAATTTTTCAATATACATCAGAAAGTTTCAACTATTCCTTTCATATGATCATTGAATAAGTTTACGATTCCTTATTAAAACGTAACGATTTCACATTTCACAAATCACAACTTATTCAGTTATGATTGGACTTTTATTTGATTTTCATGATGAGCTTTAGCCAATAACCACTAGTGTTCGTATTATTATTATATTAATAAGATGTATGACATTTTTTCTAATTGCTATAACCATAAATGACAAAATTGAGTTATTCCAAAAAAAAAAATATTAATCAAAGATGTTCAAGTTCAATATGAAGGATAACACATACTTATTATGCAGCGATAATGATTAATACTTTTGCTACTAATTCTTATAGCTTTTTTTTTTTGTCTAACAATATTTTCTATTACTTTATTTCAAACTATCGGCATTAGATGTTCAACAATCATTTTCTTTAATTTTTGCTTGTTATGCTTATATTTGATCTTATTCTTTGAATTTCTATTTTTATTATTTATCATCGAAATTATTTCAAAAAGTGTTTTATCAATTTATTTTCTTTTTTTGACAATCAACCATAATAACTAATTGAGATATGAATAGCATTATTTTATTTATCAACAAAAAGAGATAATTATGCAAATAATTGTACACGAAACAAACACTTTTAAAATTAACGGTTATGAAACATGCGTACAAAATGATTGTTTTTTTCTCCTGATTGACTCAAAACAAAATAGTTTTTGTCAAAGTACAACTGTTATTATTAATATTTATCATGACGATAATTGACTTTTGTACAAAAACATGACAGAAAATATTGATGAAATAATACGAAGAACTTCGTTTTTCTTCTAAGAAAGAAATTATTGAATAAATTAGAAAAAAAATTATCCAAATATATTATTTATGAATCTTTAATAGATATAACTGATGAATATTACTATATTCTATATGCAATCATATTCTAAAATAATTACTTCTTTGAAGACTAATTTTTTTTCAATTTTTACGTTGAAATGATTTAGAATAAAGAATTTTTTTTTTGATTAATTAGTTAATTATAATTTCTTTGAAGCTAAATAATTAGTTTCATTAGTAATTTTCGTTTAAAATTAAGTTCACTGAGTTCAACTGATTAATAAACATGTAAAATATTATTGTTATCTATCTCAATGAATCCAAGCGGAAATAAGAAGATTAAGTGCATATTTATTAATAGAATTTATAGATTTACGAACTGCTTCTATTAACCTATGTTGTTTTTTTTTCTAACTGTAATTAGAAATTTTATAATAGATATTCTATTACGTGGGCTTTTTTTTCTTTTCTTTATTATCAATGAAATAAGATTCTATTGCATTGAGCTACATTAGCTTCATTCTTGCTTTGAAATGAAACAGAAACTAAATGTTTCCCGCAATGAACTAAAAACTTGTGATTTAATCAATGATTTATTGAAGAAAAACATGAAAGACTTTTACAAGTATTAAGAATAATTTCCTGATTTTTCATTTAGACTAGTAAGAACATAAAATCATGTTAATAAGTCCGAGATCTAGATTTTTTTTTGGATGTCAAAAACAGCGTCTGAACTTGATTCTTCATGTAGTTCAATTTCATATTTTGATGAAAGCTGAGTTAATTGAAACTATAAGAAAGTATATTATTATGTTAGGTTGTAGAGCGAAGCTTGCTCTGCAAAATATGCAATTTGCTTCTTTTTTTAGACAAATGATGAAAACCTATTACATTCTAAATACTGAAATTCGAAAGAAGTTTTTTCTTTTGAAAAATATTGTCTCACGTAAAGAATAACTGTTCGAAATATGTCTATAGACTTTGATACTTTTGAGTTTAATGTATGATTTGGTAGAGAATCCAAACTATTGTAAAATTTCATTCAGAGAAGTTATGAATAACAGAGGAAAACATATTTTTCTTAGTTCAAACAAGGTTTCAGATTTATTTAAATAGTTACTCACAGATAACCAACCGGAAACTAATAATAAATTATGAGCATACATTTTTGAAAGAGTATCATATTCTGATTCTAATTGAGTTATTTTGAGCTTCTTCGATGACATCTCAATGTCCAAAAAAAAATGAACAAATATGTTTATCCATATAGGTTAAGAATTAATTTTAATAATTTTATTGTTTACTAAAGTAATTATCAAAGAACGATATTTTGTCAATGAGATTTAATTACATGATAATCTACAATTATATTTTCAATCATAATCATTCTACCAATTAATCAATCAATTTATCTATTGATTGTTTTGGTTTTTGATATCCTACACAATTAATCTTCGAAATTAAGTTATGTTTATTAACAACTCAAATTATTTTGATTAATACCAATTTTCTTTACGAACTAATCAACAAGTATTGAATTGCCTTATGAGCTTTGTTCAAATCTATAAATTATTTCTTTTGTTACGATAGAATTTTCTTCACAGATACTCGTGTAGGATCTAATGAATGATCAACAATATTCAATAAATATTTTTGATATTTAATAAAAGTTGTTTGAATAGAATATTCTATCACTTCTTGTTTAGTTTTAAAATGATTATAAAAATCTTATGTAACAAATGGTATTTAATTTTATTCGAGATAAGAAAAATCAACACGAAATCTTTCTTGATATCAAGTACTTAATCAAATCGGATCAACAGCAACTAAAATATTATTTCAACTATGTATTATAGTATTATGCTAAATAACTATTATTTTTTTTCTGATCATTAATACAGACCTCATAGTAATACTACTTTCCTGATTATGTTTTGATATGTTGCGTTCTGTCATTATAAGACGCTACGTAAATGATTATGACGCATTGTATGTATTATATTTAATCTAACCTCAAGGTTTTTATTAAAATAACTGTAACATATTGTTCACTAACGAGGAAAAGTCTCCAACTGATTCACATCGTTATATACAGAAAAGTTGAATAACAAAATTTCGATCTGAAATTTTGCTCATATATAGTTCTTGTGGTTATTGGAACACTCGAAAAGTTTCATAGGAAAAAAAAATGTCTTCTTTTGGAAATATTGATCTTTAAAAAACTGATCTCACAATCAGTAAATTCCTGAAAGATTAACTTTTTTTCTAAATTGAACATTTCGACAAGGAGACATTTTGTTACACTGAAAGTCTTCCAACGATCACAAGAACTACATATAATCAAAATTTCAGATTGCAATTTCGTTGTTCAATTTTTCTGTACATCCCTTGTGCTAAGCGGAAAAATCAGTAAAATGGTGATAACCTTCGAAGTAAAGTCTTATTAGCCAAAATCCTCTTAAGATTTTTCTTAGAATAGTATGGCTCAGTTGGGAACATCTTCCCTCGTAAGAGAGAAAACTATTAGTGTTCGTATTACATTGCTTTCAATTATTTATTTTTTCATAGTCGACTTTAAGTAGTTTTCATTGTTTTGAATAAAACTTTTCAAAAATCATCATGAAATTCTATATAAATTTATTTATATTGTTCAACGAATATTGTCTCTTATATTTTTCAAATAAAACATAATTTTAGCAAACTACTGAGTGCAACTTTAAAAATCTTTTTATTTTATCTATATAGATTGTTAAGTTTTAAGCTCTGTCCTTATAAAATAATCATGAAAAACTTCTCGAGAAAAAAAAAATAACAATTTTGAAAATTACATTCAATAATTTACTAAAACTATTTTTAAGTTTTAGAAATAAAAGACATAATATTTTGCTAAGAAAAATAGATAAAATTCACAAAAATTTAAAAAATTTTGATTTAAACCAATACAAATGCTATAAGATATCGACGAAAAGTGGAAAGCGTGCAGCTAATGCGTGCACTCAAATGTAATATATCATTCATTATATTTACTATTAATAAACTTCAACGTATTGACACTAGGGAATAAATATGACGTGAGTAATTATTAAAGAAGTAAGTGTCATAAAATTTATCATTATTCAATGGAGATTTTATCTTGTACAGAAATAAGAAAATAAGTTGTACAATATCTTGATTTTTCCTATGAGAATATTCTGCTTACTTCCCTAATTTCAATATAAAGATTGCTGTAATCTCTGTCAATATATGAAATAATTCTAATCTAAATAAACTAACACGAAAATCTATCTTAGATATATTAGTTATTGATGTAACATTTGTACCATAAATGATTGTTTCATATTCAGCCATATGGAAAATTACTTCAGCACATTGATAAACTAGATTATTATCTTTTTTTTTACTTCTGTTATGTCATAAACTTGTTTAATCAAATAATTTCTTTTTTATCATTAATAAATAATCTATTAAATAATGTTTTACACTATGTGTTGAATGAAAATTTTCAATTTCGATAGAAATTTTGATGATTTTTATTTGAAAACTATAGTTTTGTTTTATTCTATATTAATTATTAACGAATTGATGGCGAAGCTTGTTTTGAATATTTTTCATCAAATCATAATAAAGATTTTTGATAAGATTTTTTTTAATGATTTAAATCGTGATCTAGAAATATGTATCGCTAAGATTAATAACGATAGAAGAATTATAAAGATAAACATTTTTAATCATGCACATCAATATCTTATATTTCAATAGAAGTCTACTGAGTATAGCGCGTGACAAAGCAAATATATATGGATGAATGATGAATGACATGATCTTATATTTAAAAGTGAAATGAAAGAAAAAAAGAATAAGAAAAAGAAAATCATGATAATATTGGAAAATTTAAATTTTATATGTGATTTTTGTTTTTTTTGAATTGAACATTGTAATATGCATTATATTATAACGAAATAAATTTTTTTATTAATTGATAATTTAATAAACTGATAGATTTTAGATTGATTACAATGAATTTTTTTGTTTCAAAGAATAAGTGAATATTTGTTTGAATGGTTGAAGAAACAAATCTAATAATAAGATCTATGAGCTAAAAAAGGAAATACACTTTTTTCTTTCTTGACGATTAAAATGATCTTGTCTTTGTATTTATAATACAATTTATATTTCATCGATATCGTATGGTGTTTTTTTTGTTTCTATATAACTCAACTGTACTTTGGTATTGTTACTCTATGTCTATATATCAGCCTGAAGCATGACAAAGAGACATCTTCTTTCAAATGCCTTGTACTATTAACAGTTATTTGATGAAGCACGTAATATGACACTAAGAGCGCGAAGCAATTGGTTGATTGCTCTATTCGATAGAGAAAGAAAGAGAGTGCAAGAGAGAGACATGTTTCTTATGATGACGTTGCTATTTTCTGTTTTACTACTATGTCTCTATCATCGTGCTTGCTTTTCTCATTATTAGACTTTTCTTTTTTTATTAATATAAAACCTTTAACACAGCTGTCTATAATTAGCTTATTTACATCTGACAATAAGAGAAAGAAATATACAACTAAGAAATCTTATTCATAATTTGTCCACAATTTTGAAAGATTATTTGTATCGTAAGTGTATCAAAATCTCATTTGATTACTTAGTTATTTTATAATTAAAATAATGAAAAAAAAAGAATAAATCTATGTTTCTTGTTCGATATGATATGACTATCTATTTTTATATTATTTTCTTCGCTATATGCATGTGACATTCTACATGAGAGAATAATCAACATTAAATAATAAGTAATAAATTACCTGATCATTAAAATCAACTTTACATACCAATCTCTATTTGCTATATAATATCTCTTGAGGACAGTAGCACAGAAAAAAACAAAAGACAAAGAAGTAAAGAACTTATATAATATAATTGTCTAAGTAGTAATTAGTCAAAAGATTTTTACCTATGATTATTCTCTTTAAATTTAGATGGAACGAGAAATCAAAGTATATTTGTAATTCGTCCTATCGTTATTCTATATAGATTTCAATTGTTTGTATCTCTATGTTCGATTTTCTCATCGTCTTTCTTCGTCAAATTATTAGTAGTTGGATTGTTGCATGCACGACGAGAGAAATTTCATGCTCCATCACAATTCTCTATATTTTTAGAAGAGCATCAATCCGATGAATTTGAGAAGAGAACAACATAAGATGGATATGATAGATATTGTAAGTTACAGAGTATACACAGTGTAAAACGAGAAATTATGTATTTTAAGTATAGAAAAATTACCACGTCTTTTGCATTTGTCAATTGTCTATCAATACTAGACATATTTAGTTTGAAAAATGAGAGCAAGTCCTTTTTGACATTAACATTGACATACAATGTTTTCTATGGTTTAATCTGTTGTTTACGACAATGGATAAATGAAGCTTGACACAATTGCGCGCTCGTATATATTTATCTATTGTAACATAAGTACGCTTCAATTCGCTAAACAAAACTTCTTCTTTTTTTGTATATTGTTGAGAGATAGTGATGAAATTGAGCGCACATCCGATATAAAATGGTTTCAAACAATATTTGAATATTTTTCTATCATCAATAGATCTTTTTCTCTTGATTTTTTTTCCCTAAAAGCTTTGACAAGAAACATAATTATTCATTAGTTCGTGTATAATAGCATATAATCGATCATGTCTTTTTTGTTTTAATTGTTACAAATCTTTGATCTCACTTCTATTGTTAATATTGGATTAGGTAAAAAGATCATAACTATTATCTATTCTGTTCATATGATGATATAGTATAGATTTAAACCTGCATTTTTTGTTTTTTATATTGACTAGATAATTCAATATTCTCATCATAATCGATAACATTGTAGTGTAAAAGAATATGTGATTGGATTTTTATCGATATGTTTGTATGTAATTTACATTGCTTTTAGAGTTCGACATTCATTTGTTCGAGCTTGTTTCCCATTATTTTTCTATTTTTTTTCTTATATATTGGTATCTATTATTATTCATTCGAAGCTACAAAATATATATATGTATATATATATATATTAATAGGTTTTGGAATTTCTCAGCATATATATATGCTGCTATCGTTGTAACCATATGAGTCTAACGCCTGTCACAAACAGTTGGTAACTATATAATAGAAAAAAGACATTTAGAAAATGTGTTTCTATTAAAATACTCAATTTTTCTTATTTACTGTTACATATTTTTATTCTTTTTTGTCATGCGTTCGTTTTTTTTCTGTATATTTTGCACGAAGATAAGTAATTAAATCTCGCTACAATCAAAAAAAAAAGTCTCGATGGATAAGAACGAGAACAGAAATAGAAAAAACAAATCCATTTTTAAATTACAATTACAATTCTTAATTCAAGATTATTTATTGGTATTAATTATTATAAGAGAGTTATTTAACTATCGAATTTCTTGCTTTTCTATCAATTATTCGATTAAAATTGTATTAGTTTCAAATGATATTTTCAACTTGTTGAATATAAACAATTATATTTTGTTTTGTTTTTTTTTGTATATACATATATATATGGGTATGTTTAATCATAGAGTACTTCAACTTGTTTTCTTTCTATTATCAGTTAAAAAACCTAACTATATTTAGGCTAAATTATCATTCTTATCGCTAAACTACTAAATTTAAAATATTAGCTGCTGATAGCTGTCTTATATGAGATTATTACGATTTTAGTAATTTCATATAAGACAGCTGTCAGCAGCTAATATTTTAAATTTAGTAGTTTAGCGATAAGAATGATAATTTAGCCAAAATATGGTTAGATTTTTTAACTGATAATAGAAAGAAAACAAATCGGAGTATCCTATAATTAAGCACACTCATATATATATATGTATATGAAGTTGATAAGAATAATTTGAAATGCAAGCATTCTTAACGTATATGATTGTCAAGAAATAGCTTAAGCACGTAGTGATTAATTTTTATGAATTCAATCAGAAAAGTTCTGAGCATGATCACGAAAGCATTATATGTTTTGAGAATAAGTCTATAGAGAATTAGTTCTATCTATAGTTCTATTTAACAACCATATACGTAACGCGTAAGATTTTTTCCTAAAATAACCCACATATATGTCAATCATGAAGAAAAAAAAAAAAGAGTTTATCGTAATAATTTTGAAATAATTTATTTCGATTAGAGTTTTTCCAATTAGAATTAATATTAAGTAATAAGAATAATTTTTAGTTATTCAAATACTGGTATTATTTTGTTCAAGACTTATTCTATATATAGATCTTAGCATTTAAAATAATACAAATATATTATACTTAATTTAAATACTAATAATGCTTAACTTTTTTAATACTAATTTTCATTTAACACGGTTATATTTAGTTTTTAATAAGTTACATATTTTAATACAAGCTTACGAAATTATATATTTTGTCATCACTAGTGGAAGTATAGTTCAGTGAATTGAAGTTTCCGATTAAGTGTTTTTTTATGTGACGGTAAACAAAAATAAATCGAATAGTTATATAAAATCTGTCGGATAGTCAACGGTTTTTATTTTTTTCTACATATTTAATTACTGAATCTTAGTTTTCTTTTTTGTAAAAGAATATTAAGATAATAACTAATACGAGCAGAGTTAGTTTTAGTGTAATATTCTTGTTTTTTTTTCTATTGTAAAAAAATAAAATAACAATTTGCTAATTATAATGTAAATCTTTGTCATATTTTCCATTGACAACATTTAGAGCAATAGGAAATGTCTAACACATTTTAATCTTTTTTCTTCTGCTTGAATAAAATTGCTTTTCTACTAGTTTTTCTTTCTTTATTATATTCATAGACTGGTTAGTGAATGCATATGACAGTTGTATCTTAGGTTGTATTACTTTGTCTCAATCCCTTATTTCTACAATTGAATAAAAATATTAAAATACTTTGAAAAAAGTCGTGCGTGATTCATAGTAAGATGCATTGTATTTTCTCACTTGTAATTCTACTTATGTTGTCATCACACGACATAGATTCATTATTTTTTTTTATTATTTCAGGCCATAGAACAAATTTAAAGTTTCTCATTTTAATATCAATACTATAATCGAAATATTTATTACTTGTTATTTGATAAGAATTATATGAAGATATAAAATGGAAAATAAACAATGTTTGTGTATATATTTATATTTCTTGGTTAATTGCATATGACGAATCGATCAATATTAAGATATGTTCGGACTTGTCCATTGTAATGCATCAATTTTAGCACGACAAACTACTGATCCGACCCTTTTTTTTGTTCGAACATTGGTCAAAACTTGGCTTTGGCCTATTATAACTTGTTTCGGTAATTTTTCTTACTGTTTCTAAAGATTTATTTATAATCTTCATATGACCGCTAAAATTATAAATTTCGTAAGAAAAAACATTCTGACATTTTATTTGAGAATAGATCTGTTGTTCTATTAATTATAAATTATTGATTAATACTAAAACAAGAGTATGGTTTTCCTGAAAAAAAAAACAGAAGAATCCTTTCTTGACAAGAAAAACAAAGTCTGTAATATCTCTGTTCTTGATTAACATAGGTGTAACTGGCAATATTCTTGCCATAATTGTACTTACAAAGCGTCGTATGATTATGTCATCAACAAATAATTATTTAGCTACACTAGCTCTTGTTGATATAGCCTATCTTATACTAACACTTATACTTAACACATTTCAACATCCGTGTTTAATTGGTAATTCATTATCTGCAATACTTTTAACAATATGTCGACCAATAGCAGATTTTTCATCAAATACAAGTGTTTGGCTTACAGTGACATTTACAGTTGAACGTTGGGTTGCTGTAACCTATCCATTACAAAGTCGTACATGGTGTACTGTTAGTCGATCAAGAAGAATTATCATAAGTGTTATGTTTGCTGCATTAATATGTACATCACCATCAGCTTTTGAAACGAAACTTGTACGTATTATTGAAATACGAAATTCGACAAATCCAAATGAAAAACCATTATTGACAAATCATATACGTGCTAAACCTACAGCATTGGGAAGTAGTTTACTATATCATCAAATTTATTTTAATTTTGTTACGTAAGTATCTTCGTTTACTTTTAATCAAAAGAAAATATCATCTAGAATTCATTTTTGATCCTAGACAGATCACAATTTTGAAGTTGCACTCAAAAAAAAGTTCATCTTTACTCTACCGAAAACAAAGCAATCACTCATGAATATTACTTTAGTTTTTACATATATATATATATATATATCGTACGATAGAAAAAAATGCTTTGTTGTTAATTAGATAGGTTTTTGAACTGGAATGAAAAGTATAAAAAGAAGGTAATTGAACTTCATTCAAGATATACGAACATCCGTTATTGAATAAATGCGTCGTATAATTGAATTTCAGTGAGGGAGAAGTTTAGATGCAATATTACACTTACTGGCCTTCACTATTCGAAACTCTTTGTACCTCTAATTTGTTTCAAGATATTCAAAAGTCACCTTAAATAATTAATTTAAAGAAATTTCCTAAAAAAAAAATTCTAATTTATTAAAGGTTTCCTTTCCCTCAAAAATCGGTCTTGCGACAGATATATTCAAATCGTATGAAATTTTCAAGACATGAAATTGGAGCTATAGTGAAGAGGCTATGGTAAGACACTTAATTATTTTTGCTTAAGGAAGCATATCGCAGCCTTTTTCTTAATGCTTTCGAGTCGATGGGCCCATTGGTGGGAGTCACCATATTTTAACAAGAAAATGGCTAGAAAAACACTTTCTTTTCCTTTTTTCTTAGGCAGAAGGTTATGTATAATTTATCATCTGCTCTCTCTGCTATTTTTTGAATTATTTATTGCATAGCATGATGTTTCTTGTTGAAACAACCAAGACAGTAAAATTTGTCACCATCAGAGCAGAAGGTTTTTCTTTTCTTTGCTGTCACATTACTTGCTTCTCTTGATTATTGTTGTCTGATTTTGTCGTAGCAGCCAGTACAGTACTAATGCTTTTTTGATTTACAAGGAAAATTATGACAGAAGCCATATGACCATGCTACAGCTTCGTGAAAGTCTCTTTCGATCTTTACTGCTTGATATGCCATTAGAGAAGCTGAAACCTGTTCGGAAGCAATAATCAACAAGCCAAACGAAGTGCAAACTCGCTGATCTCAAACTCGAAGAAAAGGAAGGGTTGGATCACGATGTCCAAAGACGTTGTGCTGACTGCTACGAGAAAATCAGATAACAGCAATCAAAAGAAGCAAGTAATATGACAGCAAAGAAAATAAAAACGTTCTGCTCTGATTGTGACAAATTTTATTATCTTTGTTGTTTCAACAAGAAACATCATGCTATGCAATAAATAATTCAAACAATAGCAGAGAAAGCAGATGATACGTTACACATAACCTTCTGCCTAAGAAAAAAAGGAAAAGAAAGTGTTTTTCTCGTCATTTTCTTGTTACAATATGTCGGATCTCACCGGCGGGATCCATCGATTCGAAAGGGTTCAATTATTACTTTTTAAGGGAAGGAAAGGGATGAAAAGTTTGATGTATCGAAACACTCCCCAAAAAAGGCGCTCTAATTATATAAATACTAGTCTATATAATAATAAAAAGAAGTTAATTCAAAAAAGAGATTGACATGCCCTACATCTTGACATATTCTTTCAAGCAAAAAGAAACAATCAGTTACAATTAAATTTCTTCGAGACTTCAAGACGTGCACAAACAGGAAACAACAAAAAAACATTTCCTACTTTTTCTGGAAATAGTATATTTTCTAGTAGGTGATGGTAGAAATCATCAAAACAAGGAGGAGCCAAATAAAAAATCAGGTTATTTATGAAAGATTAACTCTTAGACTAGTGATGAACGGCACCAATCATTGTTTGGTTCCAGTCTGGGTCAAAAAAAAAAACAAATTATATCCCGATCCCTCTCAGAAAAAATTTTGGGTCCTAGTTTCGCGCCCAGTATTACATATATCAGCGAAAAATGCGATATCATTTTTTATCAATATCAATGAACTCGAGACATCTTGCATGATCTTTAATATTTTTCCTCTTGGATATTTGTTGTTTTTTTTTCTAAATCACTAATACTTCATCTATTCTGCACGTTAATGTGTTCAAGAATTTAACTGTTTAAGACAAAAAGGATTAATTTTATTACCAAAATCGTAACAAAAAATATTGAAGTAATCCTTACTCAATAATTTTCGCATAAACTTTTCGAACACATGAGTTGTAAGAACATAACATTGAATGCATGTTTTACACGACCATAAAAAATATCATTTCCAGCGAAAAACTATTGGTCCTGGTCTCGATCCCTGTGAGATCGGGGTCATCTCGCTCATATCTACCCTGATGATTTTACAACTTTGATCATATTTATTCAAACATATGTATTCGATAAATAATTAGAAATTCACCAATATCAATTTTAATAAAAAAAAAAAAGAACGTTTATAATTAAATAAGCACATATTAAATTTCATATTTAGGATTAAAAAACTATTTATTTTTGTTTTCTATAGATTTGCTATTATTTGGATACCATTATTACTTCTTGCTATTTTCAATACAATTCTAATTATTCATGTTCATCGTTCAAGACAAAATGAACATCGAAATAGTGAAGGAATTCAATTACGTCGACATAATCAAGGAAATCAAGGTGAACAAAGAAAAACAACAATTATGTTAAGTAAGTTTGTAAAAATACTTAGAATAAAACATTTTTCATTATTTAAAATAAATAAATTTTAGTTGCTGTTGTTATTGTATTTACTGTTTGTCAAATACCACAAGCAATATCTTTAACAGTTCAATCATTTTTTCCTATATTATCTCAAGCACCAAAAGTTCTTATTTATAATAATTTTGCAAATTGTTTAGTTGCTATAAATGCTTCAACAAATTTTCTATTATATTGTTGTTTTTCGGAACGATTTCGTTCAACATTTAGTTCACATTTTTCTTTTCTAAGAAAATATTGTGCACCTTATATTTTATCAAATTGGAAATTAAAATCAAGTACTAATAAACATTCATTATCAATTGACAATATGTTATATAATTATCCATATAATCATTCAAATTATTCATTACATGGATCAAATAGAAATGCTCGTATATCAAATGTAAGTAATGAATTAAATCCAAGATATTCAAAACAATCATTAAATAATTATTCACAAAGACCATCACAAATATCATATAAAGATCAAAGATCTTGGACATCACCTTTATCAAAATTAAAATCACATAAAAAACAAAAATTCATTGGAAAACGTAAAGAAACGGTATGAATATTTTAATTAAAAATCTTCTCAATTTTTCCATAATAAAACATCATGAGAATGACTATTGTTTCATTTATATTAGTCATATAATTCTACAATATATTGTAATTCTATAAACCATTGTATGAATAACTTCTTTTTTTTTTAATGAATAGTGTGCGTATGTAATACAAGTCAGATTAAAAAAGAATCTGATTTCAAAGAAAAAAAACACCGATGATCCTTTTTTAACCGATTAACACTGAGATATACTCTTATTATGAGCGATTATATAGTACATACACTCTATGAACCAAATATAAGTTCGTTGATTTGTTGAATATTTTATTTTCTAAATGATAAGATTCGATTCATCTAAGTATTGACAGGCGAAGCGATAAATGAAAAAACAACTGTCATTATGTCAAAAATGACTACACATCAAACTTAAATATGAATTTTCATGTAAATTAAGACGAAAGTTTGATGACTATTAATATTATTTTTGTCTAAGGTTAAATCCAAAACCAAAAATCTTTTTTCTAGTTAAAGTAGATCATTTTTGATTTGACTTTATCTTACCAAGTTATTTGAGACTAAATCTCATACCTTTGGATTTCTTGTATTCCTATTAATAATCTCATTTTATTTATTAGAAAAAGATTAATAATAGTTCATTCATGTATGTGTTAAATCCAATACGTCGTATGAATAAAATAAATAAATATATATATATATATAACTTTTTGTTTAGTATCCCAGTTCACCCATAACAAATGTTACAAGAATTTCATTACCATTAATTCGACAATCACTTCGATCAACTGTTTCAACAACATGTGATACTATATCTAAATATCCTATTGTAGAAACAAAACTATTAGATTTATCAACAATGTCTATTACAAATAAAACAATTCCTTCGAAACATTATTCAATATCAATGTATGCATTAAATCGACCGATTTATATAGATTATTCAATAGATAGATTAAAAAGAACATATAGTGTTGGGTCTTATTGTTCAAAAAGACGACTAACATTTCACTCACAACAATCTTTCTATGATAATAATAATACAGAACAAATTTGGATAAAACGTCATTTATCCAATAGTACTATTGAAAAACAGTCTGATCAACGAAAATCATTTTTATGGAAAGAAATAAATGATGTTACTGTATAAATATATTGTTTTTATTTATTTGGAAATAAGAATAAATAAATAAATAAATGAATCTTATCAAATTTTATTTAAATATATTTATAGCTCATACTATTCGCTTTTTCCGTTCAATCTAGATTGTTATCATGGTTCATTACATGAGTTAAAAGAAAAATTCTCATTTGTCACTTCTATTACAATTTTTCAAAGAAATAATCCGCTACAAATTGTAGAAGCGTTATCAATATGATAATAGACATGAATAAGAATTTTTTCGAATTTTCTTGTCTAGATTTTTTTTTTAATACAAAAGATGTCAAATCTTTTACTAACAGAGTTTGATATGGGACAATTTTTCGTGAGCACACTCGAGTGACTAAATTTTTATACTGTTAAAAATTTTTCTCGTTTAATATTTCTTATAAGGAAATATATCTAACTATCAAATGCCATTCGATTTCATACTATGGCTATGAGTATGTCTAGGAGAGACTAAAAAACCGATTAAAAGAATTCCGGCCTATGGCCTGCAAATGAAGAATTATGGCCATTGTAATGAAAATTTTACTGAAAGCATGATACTATCGAAAAATTCAAAGCAAATATTTTTAACCTGAAATTTTGTCTATAGACATTCATTAAATAATCCTGAAAGTTCCAATGAAAATGAACGTGTCTTTTTCGAGATGTTCAATTTCGAAAAAAAAAACTCGCAATATATCATTGAAGAATACAACAATCAAATCTACGTGTAAATTGAATATCTCAAGAAAGGCATGTTCATTTTCATTGAAATTTTTAGGACTATCTGATGAATGTCTATAGACAAAATTTCAGATCAAAACTCTTTGCTTTGGATTTTTCGAAAATGTCTTGCTCTCAATAAAACCAGCATACCTCTTCATTAGCAAGTCATAAGCCTGACTTCTTTTAATCGTTTCTCAGTCTCATTAAGACGTAACCATAGCCATAATATAAAGTTCAAACGTTGTCCGACAGTTAGATATGTTCCCTCGTTAATAATTCTCTAACAAAAGAGAAAATAAGGTAGTGGAAAAAAGTTTAACAACAATGTACTCTCGATTTTATCTTCTAATTATAATGTTAAGTATCCAGCTCAAATTTGGATAGTGATTTTAATAGCCATTTGGAGTTTTCTTTTATCAAGATTTCGTAGATGAACTATGATGATAAGGTTTCTAAAAAACCGAACACGGTAGTTTTCAAGTCCCAAAAAACATTATGAGAAAATGCAATGATCACTCATTGTTTTCTCTTTAAAATGGCATTGTTAAAAAATAATTTCTATCCTTGAAAACTACCATATTCAGTTTTTTTTTTAGAAAACTTCAGATTATTATTCTCGAATAGATTTAACATGTAGACAAAAAAAACTCATCTAGAGTTCACAAGTAAGTGTTCGGAAAATATTCTTTCGTCATATATTTATCATCATCTGTTTCATTGCTTTTTTTTCATTACATTTAAATGTTCTCGGCTCGATAACAATCATATTCCCATGAGATAAATCAAGCAATAAAAAAAATTCTTGATTGAACATAAATATAACCGTCATAATGCGTGATAATCACAGATATTGATCGTTTCTCAGCATGGTTAAAAAAAATTCCCCCCCTATTCTCATTATCACATATGAGTAACTTAAAAGAAAAATATCAAATGTGAACTTTATTGAAGGTCATCATGTTCAATTAGAAGGAATTTTTTTTCTCTCTCTCTCTCTCTGCTGTTGCTATTAAATCAACCGATTGGTTCGAAAGAGCAGAACAAGCACAGGTGTTGTTTTTTTTTGTTCATTCTCTCATTTAGATTTGGATTGAATAGAAAGATAGAATATTTGATTAGAATGATGTTTTCTACTATGGATATTATCATTTAAAATAATGGATCAATCGACAACAATTATGAAACTTTTTCGAACACTTCAATTTCGTAAACATGTTAAAGGTAAATATAAAACATTATTATTCAATATAAAAAAAAGAAGTAACTTTGATAATTGTTCTTAAATGATTTTTATTCCTTAGGGTATATTACACAATAGATTGGCAAGAGAACTTTTTTTTTTGCTTTAAGAGATATAAGAATCAATATTTCTTTTCATTACTCATAATACACAGATGAGATTCAATACATAACATGTAATTTTATTCATTCATTTTTACATTGCCTCAAGCATATCCTGCTGTGAGTATAGAAATATATTCTATCTGATATTCATTTATTCATTCATTCATTCATATAAAAATGTGGACGGGTTGCAATATTCTTAGTGAGTTGAAATGTTTTGATAATCGTTAAATTTTTTTTTTTTTTTGTTGTTGTTGATAAAGAAAACTCATTCTAATTACATATTCATATATGTAGACATGAAGTCTGTTGCAAACATACACATCTGTTTTATGAAAAGCAAAAGAACGCGTGAATGCGGAAATAAAGACAAAAAAATAAAAGAAAAGAATTTAAATATAAAAGAGACGATATTTAAACAGTTTTTCAAGAGGACACTTTAATTCGGAAATGATTGAACTCAGCAGTTAGTCATGCATTAATGTCAATCGTTTGATCTTTTTTTTGTTTTTTTTCTTCTTTATCTAGAACTTACAAGCGCATGTAAACGGATCAATAAAGATGCTTGTTACGAATTTGTAACTTATCGTCATGCAATTCCGGACACATTAACAACACAAAAAAAATCAACAAAATTTAATAAATTAGTATGATTTAAAATGAATTATATATATTATATCTAATTAGTTTTTGTTTTAGCGTTCGAAAATTTATAATTATAAACAAAGAAGTAAAAGTACATGTCGTTTATCAACTCGTATAAGACCGAAAACAGAATGTTCATCATCATCAACAACAACAACGACAACTATTCATAATACTGAACAACCATTTGAACACTTGGCACATGCTACATCAACATCACCAGCTAATTTATCTATGATTGTAAAACAATCATATAAACCTTTACATGCTAAATCAACACAATTTAATAAGAATACAATTGCTGTAACGAAAGGTATATTGCCACTTAATTCTATTTGAACAATTCTTGCGATTGTTTGATTAAGAATTTTTTTTTTTTGCCTATACAATTGAACAACCACTGTTTAATTGCTTTCGTTTTCATTTTGACACCTATATTTCCGTATCATTTCTTAAGATGAACAATACGATGTAACAATCATCGTTTAAATCAATATTTTTTTTCTTATTATAAATTTTTGTATATAGACAGGTAGAAGACTAAGCCGATAATCAAAGACAGTTAGACATATAAGCGTTATATTGATTTTATCCACCTTGAATATTTCTTTTTGGTTGACTATATAATTGGAAGCAAATAGAATATTATTTGATTTCATTTAAATGTCTAGACATCTGTTATACAAAGAAAAAAAATAAATAAATTTAGAAAACATAAATGTGATAAATTTTATTTTTGATAGAAAATATCTTGAGAAATTGCGTCAATATAAAATGAAAAATAGAATCTATCGGAGTTTAATCGTATGAGAAATGTATACAGAATGCACTAATCACCGAAAAAAATAGTATTTCGTATCTTCTAGGCGTAGAACCCATCGGGTCCAACAACTACTGGACCCGATCGAGTCCATGTTCGGGTAGGACCCAATGATCTGTATCAGAACGCCTATCCAACTCTGATTAGAAAATTTCATTGAGAATGTCAAAGTACGGTGCGAGTTCGGAATTTTTGAACCTGACAGGTTCTAATGAGAAAACAAAAAGAATGAATAAGTGAGAAATTAATGCTAATGGCTTGAGTATATAATCATAAGTTTAGAAATTTAAAGATCTGATATGAAGTTATTCAAAGATCGTGTGATTTGATGTTAGTTCATTTTGAACCGACTGATAATTAAACATTATTGATAAATGTTGAAAGGTGATATTTTCGGCATCATCATTTGTTTTTCTATCTGATCATGTAATTATCGAGCAGCACCTGTACTTTATTTCTATTTGAACAATTTTATCATAATAGAGATCTAACATACTATATTCTCTATGTATTAAAATCGATTGTATCATTAATATATTTCCCATCTTAACAGTGTTTTATCCAAATTTTCTCTTTCGAGAAAGTGATGTAAAACGCCAGGAGGGACACCGCTTCTCTAGATAAATCTTGTATTTTACACTGAAATATTTGTTTCAATAATAAATAAATCAGAGTTATATATTTTTTAAGGTACATCTGTCAAAGCTCTATATTCTATATCAAATTGGGTATTTATTGAAATTATTGAAACAGGTCAAACTGGTTTTGTACCTGTTTATTGTCTTCGTTTATCAGATTCATCATTAGAATCGTCTTCTCAAAAAAATTTAAGTTTATTAAATGTAAGCATTTATGAAAAACCTCATTCTATATCAACACCAACTCAACCTGGTCGTTTTATTTCATCAATTGGACCATGTCATTTTAATATAGAACAACTATCTTTAACTTGTTCACGTATAAATAAATCAGGAACATATACACGTCAAAATAAAGATCAATCAAATTTATCCCGACAAATATCAAATATATCTCTTCATGCTTATGATCATGATGCATATGGAACACTTAATTTAACACCATGTAAAAGTTTGTCATTTAGTGTATTAGATAATGAATCAATTCTATATCATTCAAATAATCGTTTACGTGTTACAAAAAATTATCAACGACAATTTGTTGGTGATATTAGTGTATTAGAATCAGAAGTTGTTACACTTGTTCATACAACTCAAATAGATAATGATTGGCGTTTTATTCGACGTGGTGATGGACGTCAAGGTTATATACCAAGACATATTGTTGTACCTGATAGAAATTTTAATTAAAACAAGTTGTATGTTGTATTTTTTTTGTATGTGTGAGATTTTATTTCACGAAAAGAAAAGTATTGAAGAATAGAAGCAGACAAAAAAAAAAGAATGAACTTTTTTTTCATGTCAAACAGATTTGATGTAAAAACAGAGCGAAAAAAGAAATATTTATATTGATTTCTATGTTGATGATGAACGTCCAAGCAATTCATCATTAACATCAACAATATGTATTGCATATTGATTAAATGGAGCTGATGATGTTTTATTAGTTTTTAATTTTAACATTTCTTCACGAAGTTTAGCTAATAATGCATGATTTGGTTCATTTTTTTTAGCACATCGTACTATATCAGCTAATTCATCATCGACACGAACACGTTTATATGTATCAGCATTCTTTTCATATAATCGTATTAATGAACCATATGTATGTAAATGTGGATGAAGTTTTTTTAATAGTTTTTGTGCAGCTAAAATAGAAAACATTTCATATTAAAATATAATTACTTGGAAAATCAATAAGATTATAATGTAAAATATACTTGAATACTTAATATAAATAATAGAATGATTAGATGTGAACATCTTTCTAATTCCCGATATGAAAACGATTTCAATTTTCATTCGATGGCTTTATCATCCTTTTTTTTCCTTTATTAATTTTACATTATAATGATCAGTGTTTTATCCAGATTTTCTCTTTCGGAGAGAAGATTAAAAACTCCGGGAGGGTCAATCCGATGCTCAGAGGGGAGCCAACCTTTGACCATCACTCTAGATAGTGATCATTAGCGATGTGTATGATAAGCTTTAGAATCTGATCTCTAAAATTCGTTTTCAAATTTCGACTTAAAACTTTGCGCAGAGACAGATTGTAACCAGAATAGTTTATTGTGAAAGTTGCCAGTCTTTTGATTTGCTACTTTCCCGAAATAAGAACATCGAATCTATAGATGTATATGAGCAGTGTAAAAAGACAAGCTTTTATTACAGCTATATCTTAGGATAAGGAACAATGAAAATATCTAAAACTTTCACAATTAACTATTCTCATTAAGACCAGTCTCTATGGAAAATTTCAAGTTGAAATTGGAAAATAAGTTTTCCTTGTGTTTCTGAGAAGGATCATGGCATTAACTAAAAACAATACTGTAAACATGCAGTATCTCGGCAGTAATAAGCTAAAAGTTCAAACTCTTTTCAATATATTCATAGCTGATTAGGATCTATATGAAGCATATAGTTTTGACTCAAAAGTGATTAATTGGTTGAATATTATACCTAAATTTTTTGCATGAGTTTTATCTTTTGCTTGTGCTTCTTCTCTATGTTCATTTCCAATTTCTAATGTTATATGTGTAAACATAGGTTTTTTTGTCATTGTTTCTTTAATATCTGATTCACTACGTGTTAATACATTATATGTTAAACTTTTTTCAAGCATTTGATATGGTGTTGGTTTACCAAGTGTAACACAAACATCATAAATATTTGCATCTGATATACTATATTCATCAAGTAATGAACAACTAACTTGTTCTTGTTCATTTAAATCATTATTATTATTATTATTATTAACATTATTTACACTTGAAGATGATTCATCATCATCAATACAACCTTCTTCATCCATAGATTTATCTTCTGTAATTAATTCTTTAGTTCCTATTTGTTGTTGTAGTTGTTGTTGTTGTAGTTGTTGTTGTTGTTGCTGTTGTTCTTGTAATTTTTTATATTGTGGTAAAAGAATAATAAGTGATTCTTCTGTTGCATTTAATTTTGCTGTACGTTTATTTCTACCAATACCTGTACCATAAACATTATTACCAACAAGTACACGACAACCAAATGGTGAATTTGATACATCTGTTGTAAACCAATCATAACGAACAGATGCTTTTAAACGTTTAAGTGCATATTCTTGTAAAAGTGCAATTGGACTTTTACTTGGATATAAATCAATAGTAACTTTTTTATTATTTAAATTTGATGATTCTGATGCTGATTTTGTTAATGTTTTAACAGGTGGTTGTGTTGTTTTAACTGTAGCTGATACAATAACAGATTGATCATTTGATGATAATGGTTGAAGTTCAATAATTTGTGTATCAGCTGGTATATTCATTTCACGACGTTTCATTTGTGCTTGACGAATATATTTCCATTTATCACCGAGTGATGGAAAAAATTTAAATTCACGTTGTTCAAATGCAAATCGACGTTGACAATACGAACGTAATTCATCAGATGTTAATGTACTATAACGAAGTGTATCATCTAATGTTGAATTTGTTAAAATTTGTAATGATACAGGTAATTGTTGTGGTTTTGTTGGACGTATTGATGAAATTTCTGTTGAAACACTATTTATTGATTCAGATATGATTTGTGTTGAAGAAGATGGTGAAGATTCTTCAAGATTTGTTATGTTTGATGCATGAGGAGATGATATTTCACCTTCTTCAACATCATCTTCATCACTACGTTTTCGTTTTCTATTTAATGTTAAATTTAAATCTTCTTGTTGTTCTTGTTTAAATGGACATTTTAATTCATCATTAATAGATGATAATTCTTCATTTTCATTATGTTCTTCTTGTAATCGTTTCATATATATACATGGTATTGATGTAACAGGTATTAAATGATGACGAACACTTACTGAACCAAGAAAATATGGACGTGATAATGTTACAACACGTGTTTGTTTATGAAAATATAATGGAAATCCACTTGTATGAAATACTTCACACCATCCATCAGGTAAACTATGTTTATTTTTATCTTGCCAATAACCTTTTACAGTCCATCGATGATAAATTTTTGGTTGACCTGTTGATGATTGTTGAGTTTGAGACGTATCCGTAGATTTATCCATTACGGTTTCGTCCATTGAATCGTCTAAATCGTCGCCTTCCATTCTACAATGAATAAAAAAAAATAAAAAATAAAAAGAAGAACGATGGAGAAATAAATTAATTTCGTTGCACAAATATTCTTGTTTATTATCAATGAAACAAAAAAACAAAACAAAGAATTTTATTTTTTGCAATCGCCAGTACAAGCATTCATTGTTTTTGTTTCACATTCGGGATTTGTTATTGTTTTTTGTTGTTTTTTTTCCCATTCATCAGGTGTATAAGTCTTTTGAGTAAATGCATGAATTTTTGTCATTTCATCTTTTAATAAATCATTTACCAATCTATAAATATAAAAAATAAGAAAAATAAAATAATTGAATATAAAAATATTCTTTAAAATTTACATACCGTTGTCTTGCAAGTAATTGTTTACCTTCGAATTTTTTTGATACAATTGTTGTATCAAATTTTAAACCACAACCACTTGAAACATCGTCAACGTTCTAAAATCAATAGATAATAATAGACTTTGATTTTGATATCAATTAAATAAACATTCGAAGAACAAATGAAAATATTAGATTCTCTAGTAATCATTTAAGTATTATGAAAATAACGTAGGAAAAGAGAAGAACATCATGACAAACTCCGGAAGGTTTAACCGGATGTTCGAAATGATGCCACTTATTTAGTTCTTATGGTAGATAAAACACTGTTTTAGAGAATCATGGGCAATGAGATGTTTAATTGAATAAGATAAAGAAGAGATTTTCTCATATACAATATATCTGTGCGTGCAATACATCTTTAAAATGTCTGTTTGTATTAACAATTTAGATATTCAGTATCGGTAATCGATCTTTCTAATTGCTAATTGTGAGATAATGTTTTTGTCATTCCAATTCTTTCTACTGCAATATAAGTATATATCAGAGTTGGAGTCAGTCCAAAAACTATTTTAGATCAATGTTATATCTAGAGTGACAATGTTCCTCAGAATATCAGTTTAACTCTCTCTCTCTCTCTCTCTCTCGAGATTTGTGATTATTATACCACGTACTATGTGTTTGTGCAACCAAAAATATATGTTCGTCTTCGCGAAGTTTTAAATCGCCTCTTCGAAAGAGAAAATTTAGATAAAATACTGTTTTAAACCGATGACAATCGGTAGGTTTGTTGAATTATTTTCAATTGGTTAATAGGAATGGTTTCAAAAGGAATATTCGCTTTACTTCTTAAACTCCAGTTTTTATAACTCTACAAGAAGAAATATTATGTTATAATCGTTTATATGTGGTAGTTTTATCAAAGATGAATATGTGGTGATTCTCTATTTAGCATGAAAAATGAAGCCTTTTATCCGATAGATGATTGCTAAACTCCAAATCATGAATTTTTTTCACTTAGATTTTGCAAACAAACTCAAAGTTTCTCTTCAAACATGGAATAAGTTGAGAAGTGTAGCTCCAGTGACATGGTTTCTTCTCGATTAAAGAAATAAAACTGTGTGATTTATTTTGATAAGAACACTCAAACTTGTTCTCGACATATTTTATCAGAGAAAAAGGTACATCAATGTAATCTCTTTCAACTGATGAGGACTGATTGGTCTGATTACAACTATTGTATATGCCAGAGATGGGATCGATTTGCAGAGTCTCAAATCAACTTCGATTTAAATTCTAAAAAACCTAAACTGATCCTATCTCTTTTTCTTTTTCTTTTTCTTTTTATATATGCATTATCTATGAGAAGCTAGTGTTTGAACAGTCACGTACCATCGGAAATGCAATACAAGCACGAAGAGAGACAGAATAGCTCAATGATCAAAGTCATAGAAGCGTGATGATAATTCATCAAAATTTTTTCAGTAGCATTTTTTGGAATTCGTTTCAAATTAGATCGACATCTAAGCAAATACTCTCATGATTATGTAATCAATCATACTTAAACATTTGAAAAAGAACAACAAAGTTCCAATGCTTTCTTCTAAGTAATCGTCTTCTACGATTTAATTATCAGCATACTTCAAATGTTTTTTTATTTGTATCAGAAACTAAAGATTATGTTTTTACTTATTTAGAATAAAGTAATTCTAATTTTTTTTGCTTACCAAATAAACTGGTTCGAATTCATCTCGTAATTTTTTTTCTATATTATCTTTAGTAATCTCCATTCTATCTGAAATAGATAAGCAAAAATTTACTTGAAAATTTTCTTTTCTTTAAAAAAAACACAAATAGCAGAGATACAAAAAAAAAAATGAATCGATTTATGTTAATCTTTTCTTACAAAATTCAATAGGAACAATCAGATTAATAACTACAACAGAATATATGCTGAAGTATTGCGTTATTAATACATCATTTACATCCTTTTTTTTACATTTGTAATAAAAAAAAAACAATAAATCGAAAAAATAAAACATTTTTTTTTGTTTGAAAAAAAATCTCCTACGATAAATTTTATCATAAACAAATCACGTCAGAAATTTGTTTATAACAAAATTTACTATAATTCGCCTTCGGTATCTTGTTCTGGTACTTCAATTATTCTTGGTTTATCAATAATTTTTGCTGTTCGATCACCTTTTTCAACTACACCAATAATCCATGCTTGATAACCTTCTTGTTCTTGAATATCTTTACAATAAGCAGCTGCTTGTTCATGTGGTAAAACGATAAGTAAACCACCTGATGTTTCAGCACTTTTACCTTGTAATAAACCAAATGAATTATTACAAGTTTTATTTATTGTTGCCATTTTAGCTATAATTGGTAAATTATGTATAACAAATGAAACTTCATTTTTTTGATATTTAGCTAAATTTTGCGCATGACCTATTAGACCAAATCCAGTTACATCTGTACATGCATGAGCATTATATTTATGCATAAGTATTCCACCTTAAATAGAATTATTTTATTATATAATTAATCGATGAATTATAGAATAAATGGTTGCACTTTGCATCGCATATTTTAATCTATAAATACAGCTTATCAAAAAAAAAAAAGTACCACAAGATGCAATGTGAAAAGCTCTATCATCTACAAAATAAAGGTTATTTTAATTGTGTACCTTTTGTTTTTAAGATAAACATTTTCTACGAATTTTTCAAATTTCTCAGATTCATGGTATACATTCGTCATTTACGTGTGTTCACTATAAAATTTTAGTTCGACGGTTCTAAGAGAACTCCTCACTTCTTGGTCATCTCTGATTCTCGGAGAGGATACAAGTAATCCGTATGAAATTTTTACCATAGATAGAATATAAAATAAGAAGAACGTGTTCAACGAAAACAATTTTTAAAAAACATTTTCAGTTTTTTTCTGAAAAGCTGGCTTTGTATAGAACCACATCGGATCCGCTGCTTACGATCCCCGTCTGAGCTTGTTCGATAGAACTGAAAACTTTTTTGAAGATACCTTAGACTATATCACAGGAGTGGTTTTAAGCTTTTTCAAAAATTTGGCATTGTTTTTTGTTATAAGAGAAAAACATAAAGGTTCGGATTCAAAACCGGGGTGCTGGCACATAGGGCTCTATAAATTCAGATAGGAAAGTCGAAAGGAAAAACAGTTGATTTGGTCTCTGGAGAATAATTCGCCAAAATTTCAGCTGGATTGGACAATGTTTGATAGAGGTCATAAGTGAGCTCAACGTGATCCTATGGAAAACCAGAGTTTTCCCAAAAAACTGCAAAAACTCTATTGAAAATTTTTTTCCTTGAACATGAGTCTCCTTATCTTAGGTACTCTACCTTTAGTTAAAAAAAAGAACTTTATTCTTGAGATTAACAATTTCAGTAGATATAATACTATTCTATTAAACTACTGGAATACATAACGTCTTTAATCTCAACGATTTTTCTTAACATAGATTTAAAATTTTCATATTCATCTAATAATTTAACAGTTTCAGTTCCACGTAATATTTTGAAAACCGAAACTAGTTTTTTTCTCATTTTTTAGTAACCGGAACTTCCGAACTCTCTCTTCACATTATACCAATGATTCCAGACTGTAGAGCAATTCAAGCTGCATCTTGTGAATACATTCTGCATTACTTTTTTTTATAAATAAAACATATTTAGAGATTAAAATAGGAAAATGCAAAATACGACCATTTACTATCGATCACTCGTTATACCAGTCTTATTTAATCGAGCCATTGAATTCATAGCATGTTGATATGCTTTACGAACATCATCTTCAGTAACTACAGATTTAATACGATTCCAACGATCTGGATTTTCAATCCATTGATGAGCATTAACAGCAACCTTAATATAAATAAAGAAACTTTGTTTTTTTGTTAAATTAAAAATATAAATCAAACAAACTTGTGTTCCTAATGGCTTTGTTAATATTAATACATCACCAACAACTGCATTCTCTGGAATGATTATTTCACGTTGTATACATACAGAAGTAGCCACACCACCAACAATCAACCATGGATTAACAACAGTTTGACCACCTTGGACGGTTGTACCGGCTTCTTGAGCACAATCCTATTTCATACAAACAAAAAAAAATCTATATCAAATATTTTATTGTCTATTAAAAACTTTATTACTTTAAATCCTTCAAGAATTAATGGCATAATTGTATCACGTTCTTTTTCAGTCATTTTATTACTTGTACTTAATAACATTAACATATTATCTATTTCAGTAACACCCATTGCATAAATATCACTTAATACATTTGCACATGCAATTTTTCCCTAATTATTTAAAATATAATAGAAAAAATAAAATATTCTATTAAATATTTACCATCACATATGGATCATCAACAAGTGGATAAAAAAAGTCTGTTGATTGTACCAGAAAAAGTTCTCCATGACGTAATGGAATAACACAAGAATCAAGGCCAATTCCTATTATAAAGCTACTCTTTTCTTTTTTCTATTAATTATTACAATAACATACCAATCACCGGCGATGTTTTAGATTCTGACGTGAGTGCCGAATGATTTGTGGAATTTTGCCCGTCACCGTCTGTTTTTTTTGTATCAATTGATTGAAGTCCCTCGAGCAGACGGTGCAATACATCTCGAGGAACTTTACATCCTCATCCTTTAAGATCGGATAATTTCGTTAGACGAAAATCAGCCGATAAATTATAATCCAATGGATCAAAAGGCTTCTTAAGCATTTTTTATCTATAAGATGAGAAAAAAAAAGAAAGAAACCAAGACCATTTTTAAACTGTACATATAAAAAAGAACGAAAAAAAAAAGAAGATAAACAACTGATCTTCATCATTGACACAAGAAGAAAAAAAACAATGCATTACAATACAACAGCTGGATTAATTATGTTCAAAAGAAAAGTTGTCGTGCATCTGCCGGACTTTGTTCTAAAAAAGAAAAAAGAAAAAATTATTGTAAAAAAAGAAAATCTTAAATTTAAAAACTAACCTAATGGACAATATGGACATTTAAGTTTATTTTGTATGGATAATTTATTCAATGCATCTTTAGATATAACATGACCACAAACAAGTTTCATTGGTGGATTTTGATCCGTTGTTTGTTGTCGAAGAATTGGACAAGCAAATACACTATGATATCGATGTTCTTGACCAACATCAATCTCAATTGGTAATTCATCTTTTGATAATATATGACATACTTGAGTATTTTGCATGGCATTTACAATGCTAAAATAGATATTTATATTTTCATTCGATAATTATAACATTTATTCGTATACATGATGAGTTTGAGCTGATGAGACAATCAATCGAACTGATGCTCGTCGTTTGAAAGCTTATCTTAGGGAAGAAGTTCCTTCAACTGATTAATTACTTTTGAGTCGGGACTATATGCATCATGTAGATTCTAATAAATTATGAATATTCTGAAAAAGAGTTCGAACCATTGAATGATTGCTGAACTTTGTACAGAAGCAGACCTTCATGAGGATAGTTTATTATCAACTCGAAATTCGAAAATCAATTTTCCTGATGTATCTGAAAGAGACCGGAGGTTGACTTAAAGAATACTCTAAAAGTGCAGTATTTCAGCAGGAATAAGTTAACAGCCTAAACTCTTTTCAGAATATTCATAGGTCATTAGAATCTACATAATGCATATACCTTCGGCTCAGGAGTGATTAATCAGTTGGAGGACTTTCCTCACAAGATCTACAAGGACGTCTTAGTAAGACTAGCAAAAGCTTAGAAGAGTTCGTCTCCATGAACGTTTGAAGCCAAGTTATGATCGTTTTACTAAATTTTTGCTCATAAATCGTTCAAATGACTCTTAGAAAATCCTAAAGTTTTCAGTAGAAAATACCAAATTTATTTAAAAATTCAATATTTCTACAAAAGAACATTCTATTCAGCTAAAACTTTCAAAATATTTCAATGATCGTTCGAACTATCTATAAACGAATATTCAGTAAAAAAAATCATAAATTGGCTTCAAGAGTCCATAGGGGCAAAACTTTTTAAACTTTTCCTACCTTCACTAAAGCGTCCTTATAGGTCCAATATAAACTCAAGCGGCAAGTATCAATTTGGATGATTCTCACGTGAGATTAGAGATGTTATGCTATCATGACAGATTATATCAGCACCTTTGCCTGCACTAATGTCACTAGACCATTAAATAAAATGATTATCACATAAAATAAACATTTCAGCAATTTTATTTCAATATGTTGAGTAATTCTTCTACACCACTAATCGATATTAGTTGTTTTCGAACATTCTATACTCCCCTTGGACTTAACTCTACTATCACAAATACCTTATATATATATATCATTTCTTTTTAATACTCATTTCAAAAGAATTTGTTCATAAAAGAAAACTTCATATTGATTTCTGAAATATAACAATACCCATATTTGTAATATAAACTCATAATCGATTAATTTTTGTCTTTTTGTTTGCTTCCATTAATATAATTACCTCATTAAAGCTGGTAATGCTTGAAAACCAATTTTCATAACAACATAAAGTGGACTATCTTGTGAAAGTCCAACTTGTTGAAATGCTTGTTGCATAAATAATTCTGATAATTGCAACCATAGATGTGGTTCAAGTAAATATTTATATGGTGATTTAGTTAAATCTCTTTGAGCAAATATTAATGCACCCATTAATTCATTAACGGCTTGTTCACATCGACCATTTAAAATAGAATATTGTCTTAAATTTGACATATAATTTTTTGCTTCATCAAAATTTCCCATTTGTAATAATTGTATAAAACGCATTTTATGTAAATGAAATTCTAATAAACTACCCGTTTGATTTAATTCATTTTGTTTTCTTTGACACCAATCAAGTGCTGGTAAAAGATTTTTTTCACGTAAATTTTCTAAAATCATATTTATTTCTTCTAAAAAATTTTTTTCAACATTAAACAAATCATTATCTTTTAAATTTGTTTCTTCAATTAATTGTTGTGCTATTGACATACGTCCTTGTCGATATAAATCTTCACATATAATCATATAAATTAATTTTAATTTTTCGGGTTTATCAAATAATTCAAATATAGGTACATTACCAAAATCTGATTGAAAACATTTATCAATTGTTTTACCTATTTTTGATATTGAACCATGTAAATCTTTATGTTTATCACTATATTGTTTAGCAAATGGTTTTATTGTATCATGAATATTTCCTTTTATTATTTGTTCATCTGTTGAATTTGATATCATAGTTTGAATTTGTTCAATAACATTATCAATATTATTTTCAATATTATTATAATACTCTTGAACTGATTCAATAGCTTTATCAACGTCTTTCTCAACAATATTTAACATAGTATTTGTCGTAGACATTATTGTTGTTTTTTTTGAGCTATAAAATAAGATATTTAAATTATAGATGACGATGCTAAACGAAAATTAAACTATATGTTGAGTATTTATATATATAAATATGTGAAGTAACCAATCAATCAAAACTTAGTTAATGAGAGCCATCTATAGGAAAATATAAAAATAAATAATAAGAATTTAAGAAAAAATGATTATTAGAAAGAAAAAATAAAATAATTTTGTTTTGAATAAATTGAAAATATTCTTTGAAAGAAAAATAATCATTTCTTTGTCTAAGCGGGATATATGATTCATTGTTGTCAGATAAAGAACAAAGAGTTCATCTATAGTAATAGTTAACACCTTTATTCAAGTTGTAGGCTATTTTATAGGTACAAAAAGAAAAGTAATAAACAATAAGTTACTATTTTTATCAAAAGAAAAATCGCATGAAGAATAAGATCATTATCCTTAAAATTCAGAAAAGACAAAGATTCATATATCAATCAATTTGATACTACAAGCTGACACCATTTACTCAGGGAGGTGGATGCATCTGCAGACCAGCAACAGTCGCACTCTTTGATATGCCGTATCAATTAGTATAGAGAGTAGAGCTCCCATTGGATTCGGATCAAAAACCAACCTGACGGACTCTACTAGAGGATGTCGTCAATCTGTACGAGTGTTCTGGGGCGTCCTTCAGCGATTTATTGTTTTTTTTGTTCACCAGTTCCCAAGAAGAAAGCGTTCAACTTCCGCTCCAAAGCTTGCTGTCTTTTCATATGAATTCGAATATTTTATTTTACTTTATCAAAAACAAACAACTTGGATATCATGAACTCTTTGATATCGTTCTATTGAACTATGTATTATTAAAAATGATCATATTTTCAAAAAGATTTTTAGATATTGTTTAAATTCAATAGTCGTCCGATCCAAAAAATACAAACAATATGTCAAATCAAGTTAATGATGAAAATAATGATAGTTACAATGATTTATTTTATTCAGTTATACCAATTAATAATCAATTAGATTCAGGTTATTTAACATTAACAACATCTCCATGTTTAACATCACCATCTCGTTTATCACCATCAAGTGTTATACTTAATCAAAATGATTCTCCAATATCAGAATATGATATACAATCACCAATAAATATTCCTAGAAGAAAATTTCTTACAAAAATTGATTATGAACATTATATATTAACAAGAAAACATTTTGATATATTAATACAATTATATCATCGTAATGCATACCATATAATTGATAAAATTTTTCAAAATTTATCAAATTATGATTTAAAATCTTGTTCAAATGTATGTCGAAAATGGTATTCAATATTAAAAGATTATTATCGACGTAAACAAATAAAAAATGTTAAACGTAATTTATTTAATAATTTTAATAAAACTCCAATTAAAAAATTTCAATTTAAAACAAAACCAATGCAAACAATAACTAATTTACTTGATATAAAATCAACAATACCATTAATTGTTGAAACAACAAATGATGATAATATTCTTCCATTAACACCATCACAAAATATATTTACATCATCACCTGATAATAATATTCATCTTACAGCAAGTACAATGACATTTCGTTATGGTTATTTAAAATATTTACATGGACCAACAGTACCAAAACGTTGTCCGATTTGTGCTTATGTTTCAATTGTTGATGTTAATGATCAACATGGGTAAATTTTTAAATAATAATTAATTTTTATTTCCCATTCAATAGATAGACTTGAATCATTTTCTGATGTTTAATAAAATGGCTAGAAGAGCGAAGAACATTTCTCTACGAGACCTCTATCAATAATGATGTGTTTCGTAATCCCTTAACTTTCAGATGTACAAAGTGAATTCAGTCATGTCTAAGTGATGACTGCGAGAGACTTTCAGCTCTTAGTTGACTTTGTAGATGACAGTTTCAATATTTTTCGTTGTGAAGGAAATCTATTATCCAGGTCAGAGCTCATCGAGTGCAAAATTCTTGAACAATGCGTTGATACTCTCAATGAAATTTTCTAATCGAAATTGGATAGCCGCCCCAAAGATATGAGATACTTTTTTTTCGATTTTTGGTATTCGACAATTAGTGCACCCTGCATATTTCTCAAACACATAGAACTCATCGGATCCGGGATCAATCCGATGGACTCTAATCCAAGTATTCATCCAAATAAATTCAAAATATATAGTCAAGGAAATGAAAGTGAGGTTAAACAAAATGGGTGTTATTTACGAAAATAACAAGGAAAAATCATTGAACAACAGTATGAAATCGTCTCCGCCTGAACGATAAGTCTCACAAAAATTCTAATACTAAGTGTTTTTGTGCTAATAGGTTTTTTTGATTTGATTGTATTTTGTATTTATGTTTTAGTATTTGTACGAATCCATTATGTCGAAATAGTTTTTGTCAATGTTGTTCTGGCCCTTATCATCCATCAAGTCCATGTAAAACAACAACAGGTCCAATAAAATCTCCATGGCGTCAACGACCTACTATTTCTCCTATATTTTCGAATAAAACACGAAATAATTTACGACGATTATTGATATAATAATAATAATAATAATAATAATGATCAGTTTATTTATTTATTTATTTCGTAATAAAAATTTCGTTTTCTATTTATTATTCTCGAGTTCATTTCTTGTTGTGTTATGTGAAATACTGGTCATGTTTTAGTTTCTTTTTCGCTTATACTTTCTTGGTAAAAGATTATGTAAAATTAATGTCAAATATCTTTTTGTTCTCGTTGGTCAAATGTATGTATATGTATGTATATAAATTGAACAACTATTATTTATCAAATTGTAAACCTGTGCAATAAAATCCTGTTATATGTATGTGTGTGTGTGTTGTTGTCTTATTAGTTTTCTTTTTGCTGTTGTGATTATGCTTTCCTCTTTTTTTAAATATTATATATATGGTATGTAGAAAAAAAAAACATTCTTGGCTGCCAATAAAAACAAAATCGTACATTTAAAAGAACACAAGTTTTATTTATTAATTAAGCAATTGGTGAATTTTGATAATGTTGTATTAACCAACGATTATGTGCTTGAACGAGTTCTAATGCTTGACGTTTAACTTGTTCATATTGTCCTTGAACATGTTGAGAAGCAAGAGATTCATCGAGAGTAAACAATGCTTGAGAAACACTTTGTAATTTTTTCTCAAGATTAACAAGCTAAGAAAAAAAGAAATAAGATCAATAATTCAATAGTATAAATGACAGAGGATCGTTAAGTGATGAAATCGGATCCTTCCTAAAATTGTGTTTATTATTTCTGCAGTAGTCAATTGCTGGTCGAATTAGACCGTTAGACTTCATTTCGGCTGACTCAAAACTTGATATTATCTATCTTTTATAGGTTTATGGTTATGAAAAGTTTGTCTCTCTTCTGCAGCTGCTTTAAGTTGACTTAGAGATAAAATGAAAGATTTTGTTTTAGATGGCACTGTTGCCTCATATACACAATCTAAGGACAGCCATGACAAAACTTCTCTCCTATCAAGCTATGAAAGCAGCAATCTACTTTGGATTATATATCATTTGATAGACTTTGCAAAATTTTACAAAATAAAAAAACTGAGGCAATCTATATATGTCACAAAATTCACTGACAACTTTTATTTTTGTTCAAAAATTTAGTCCTGATCCCTGTTTGAGTTGTGTCGGAAAACTAAGTCAGTCAAAACACTAGTTTCACTGTGAAAAGTCAGTTCTAAATTTTGAAAAAAATCTTGAAAAATTCAAAATGAATAGATGTATAGATAATAAAAACGATGTTTTGCACTGACTTAATTTTTCGACATAATTCTGAGGAGGACTAGGGCACGGTATTCAGACGAAAAAAAAAAGTCGGAGGATTTTATGAGACATATAGAGATCAACTCAATTTTTTATGGTAATATCAAATATATCATTCGTTTTAATAGGAAACCTGATTATTCAGACCAAAATTCGTCAAATATCAGTCAAAAAGGGTAACTTTGGGCACTTTTGAATATTGTACGTTTGACTGAAGTATTTTGGTCAGAAATTGACATCAACACAATAGTATCATTTTGTAGAACTTTGAAAAGTCTATCAAATAATATCTGATTCAAAGTGAATCGCTGCTTTCACAGTTCAATAGGATGACAGTTTTGTTATGACTGTTCGCATATTGTACATACACATATGAACGAAAAATATTTCATCAGAGTTCTATATGTTTAATACAAACACTATCCTACATAACACTGTAATATCAAGTTTTGAGTCTAACAGTCGGATTCAAATAACTTCTGACATCTTAATTGACTATTGAGAAAATAATAAACTCAATTTTAGGAGGAAGCCGATTTCATTGCTTAACAATCCTCTACTCTCGGCTTTTCGTATTACTTGTTGATGTGTTTCATTATCACGTAATTGTGTTTGTGCTGCTTCAAATTGTGATTGTAATGTTTGAATTTCAAATTTAGTCACTTGTCGTTGTTTACCCATATTATTTTTATCAGCTGCTAATTGTATTTTTCTTTTTTCAGCTTTTCTTTTTAAACCTTCTAAATCATTAAATTTTTCTAAATCTTCTTGCATTTTTGCATATTGTTTTTTTAATTCTTTAAGTTCTTCAGCTAATTTTTGATCAAGTGTTTCAACTTTAGCATAATCTTGTTTAACTTTTCGATGTTGTTCAGCTAATATAGCTAATGTATCATGGGATTTTTTCTTTTCAGCTTCATGTTGATCAATATTTGTTTTTAATTGTGTATAATCATCACGTGTTAATGCTTGATCACCTTTAACAAGTGTACGACTAATTAATGCTAATAATGTTAAATTTGTTTTTTGAATATTTTTTATATCATTTAAATTTTGTTCACGTGTTTGTTCATATGTTGAAAAAAATTCATCAATATGTTGTTCACGTTTTTTTAATTCAATATATTTTTGTTTTGTTTCATCATCGGCAGTTGTTGATGATTTATTTTGTTGTTGAACTAATAATGATGTTTGTATATCATCATTTTCATAAGATTGTTTAAGATTTTCATTTCGTTCACGTAATTCACTTATTTGTTTATCCATAGCAGCTATTTCTTGATTATCTTCTTTAACTTGTTGTGTTAATTTTTGACGTTCTTGTTCTGGTGTTAAAATACTTTTACTTTCATTAGTTAATTGTTCACGTTTTAATTCAAGTTCATAAATTTGTTCAACTAATGTTAATGCTTCTTGTTTAATAACAGCACCTGACATTTGTTCACGCATTTTATTCATATGACCATCAAGTGTAGAAATTTCATTTTGCATTGAATCCATTTGATTTTGAAGTTGATTTGATGTTGATTTTATTTTAGCATAACGTTGTTTTAATTCAGGATTCTAAAGTTTATATATAATAGATATAAGAAAAAAAAATTCAATGAGAAGGAAAATATGAATATATTACCATATTGTCTAAAAGTCTTTCAGCTTTTCTCTTTTCTTCAGCAAGATCACGTTCAAGTTTTTGAATTCGTTGCTCTTTTCTAAATGTGAAGAATAATAATAATTATTATTATTGGTGCTCAATAATTTTGACTAATGAGAAAACAACCTGAGCTATAACTTGCTGTTTGAGCTTAAAAAAGGAAGTCTCGGTAAGAAAAGAAAAAGTCCAAAAGAGTTCGTTCCAATGGACTTTCAAGACAGGGGAAAAGAGATGTTGAGAAAACTGGGACTATTAGAAAAAAGTTGTCCCAACCGGAACTAAAGATAATAATCAAATATTCTATAATCTTAAGCGAATTATTTTATAAGTCATCAATTAGAATATAGTCCAAGTGAGATGACTCAAAAAGTGCTAGTTGTCGACTAAATAAATCAAAAACGAGTATGAAAGAATTTTTTTAGATGTGATACGAATAAATTCGGAAATAGATTTCTCTAGATCGAGACCAAAAAAACTTGGTCCTACACATCTCTAGCTTTAACCGTTTTACTGAATTTTCGATCTATTGTTAGTAGGAAACTGTAGGTCCTTCTAGAACCGAACCCGACCACGTCCGAGTCCAGTCCAGATCCAACCTTTTATTTTTTGTTGGGCCAGGCTAGACGTTTTTGTGGACCCGCTGCTGTCCAGATGAGAAATACAGCAATAAGATATAACTGTACGTTGAGTTTTTTTCTGAGAGTACCAAATAAATATCTGACACTTTGATCCTTCACTTGTTCATGTACACGAAGTATGCCAGGTATTGATAGAAACAACCTCAAGTTTGGACCCGACTAGATCTGAGTCCAAATTTTAAACTTTATTCGGGTCCGAATCCACAAAAACATGGAACTACAACTTCCCAATTGTTAGGTATTTACCGGACAATCAAATATTAGAATTGCGATCTGTAATTTTTCTCGCAGATAGATTTAATGATCCTTGGACTATACTGAAAATTGTTTCTTTGTCGAGATACTGAATTTCCAAGTAAACTGGATTTTTGTGATATGTCTGTAGCAAACAACTTCATTATCTTGATAAATGAATATTCTTTTCGGCTAAAACCTCCAGGGTATTCGAATAGTTATTAAACCTATCTATAGATTCAATTCAGAATCGAAATTATAGTAAAACGGTCATAACTCGACTTCAAAGGTCTATGGACATGAACTTTTTTAGTCCTACCGAGACCTCCTAATGCGTTCAATATGAGATCAAACGATAAGCTACAGTTCAGGTAATTTTTTCGTTAGCAAAGAAATTCGAATATTCTTAAAACGAATTTGTATCTCTTTTTTTTTTTACCTCTGCTTTTCAAGATAAATTTCATCAATAGATGATTCAACTTGATGATTATGAGCATTTAAATCTGCAATTTCTTTTTTTAATTCAGCTACTTCGCCTGTTGTTTGTAATCGATCGATGACCTATATTATAATAAAATCCAAATTAAAAACAACAAGGAAAAATATTAATTCATACCATATTATAATCGCCTAGTTCATTACGTAAATTTTCAATGTGTTGTGATGAATCTTCAGCACTACAAAGAATTCAATTATTTTATTTTTCTATTCAATTTTTTTTTTAATACGAACGCTTTGCTTAATGCAAAATACTGTTTATTATCTTCAGTAAATGAATCAGTTTCACGTTGTAATCGTTGAATTTCTGATTCAAGATCCGATACTTTTGATCTAATAATAAATTAGAATTCAATTTGTTTTTGTGTACAAAAAACGAACTCACCGAACAAGACCAACGAAATATGTTCGATCTTGTACTTGACGACCAGCTAATCCTCCTGGATTTTGAATACCACCTAATCCACCTCGATTCATTGGTGCATCTTCAACTTTAATTCGCATATTTGAGCCAAGTGGACCACCTCGACTTGAAGGACGTTGCTATGATAAACATAATATTAAAGAAATAAAATTAATCAAATTTTTATATTTACTCCACTTGCTGTTGTTAAGCGAGTAGCCGTACCAATTGGACGGCCACTGCTTGTACCTGGTGCTAAATACAATAAAAAGTTAATTTGTATTTAAAACTGAATAAAAAATCCAAGAAGTCAAACAACGATTTACGTATTTTCATAATACAAATAGCAACTGAGCTATTTTTTTTTTAATACTTTAGAAATTATTAGAAAAATGCATAAATTACTCATAAAGATAATTTTCATCAATTTATTTTCATTAAAAATCTGTTTTTAATCATAATTATATACAAACCTTGTGGATTTCTAGATGATGGTGGAATCGCACGCGACATTTACCGTTTTTAGTTTACAATAAAATAATTTCTTCTAATGATTAATTTAATATATTTATAACCATATTGTTCTATTTTCTCAACGTTTGTTGTCTTAGTAACAATTTTATCAACAATTATAGATGTCGTATATATTCATCATCTATGACACATGCATATATAGATTTTCTTTATTTTAAAAAAATATAACTATCGATGTAATATTCACAATCTAATGGAGTAAAATAAAAAAGAAATGCACAAAAAATTTGTTGAAAAATATGACAATGAAAGAAAAAAAAAATAATAGCACGTAATCGAGAGATATACCACCAAAAGAAAATTGTAATTTTTTAAGGTGTCAATGTTAAAGGACGATACGAACGAAGAAGACGTTTTGAAGTTAGTTCACATTCACGTTGAAATGACATATCAGTCAATGATTGAATATCAATTGGAACCTATAAAAACAATTTATTAAGAATAATAAAACTTATTGGAATTTTCTATGAATTATGATGGTAGGGTTTTCCAAAAAAAACCAGATACGGTAGTTTTTAGGTGTCGAAGCTATTTTAAAGAGAACAAAATGAGGGATGGTTGATCTTCCCTTTAAAAGTTAAAAGCATCACAAAAGCCGAAAAAAAAAGATGATTTTTTGATACTTTTAACTTTTTAAGGGAAGATCGACGACCCCTCACTTTGTTCTCTCTAAAATGACATTATTAAAAAATAGCTTCGACACCTGAAAACTACCATGTCCGAGTTTTTAGAAATCTTAGTATTAAATGTATTAGATACACTAGTCGCAAGAAGTTCTACTACCGGATAAAAACTACATAAACTTCAATTATTTTGCCTGATATTTTGACTAAAAATAGAGCATGATAAATTCTGGTCCTAAACTACAATCCGAGATCTATAGGGCTTAATGTAGAGTTTTTTTTCCCCTAGGCTTCTAAAAAAGGGTTTTTCAAAGACTCTCCTATTTTTCCACTATTTATTAAATGCGTTAATCTTCATATTCTTATTGACAAATAAAGATTCGCATATCTATATTGTATCACAGATAGGCTACTCCAATTGACTGTAATCTTGAGACTCAGAGAAGTCTTGATTGTCTGGGACAGTCTTAGCACGGATTTCTTTTCCATCGATGGCTGATATCGTGAGATTCTCAAGGAAAACTTTGACTGTAGAAAATTCCATTAGCTATTAAAACCACTCTCTAGGTTTGAGCTAGATGTTTAACATTATAGGAAAAATAAATATATTGTTGTGAAATCTTTTTTCACCATCTTATATATAACCTGATATGTATTCGATAAAGTTCGTTGTAAAGTTTTAATAAATTGAATCGTTTCTTTAATAAATAAAAAATAAAAAATCCAAGATTTTGAACCTTGATTTCCATGTTCAATAGACTTTAAAAGAAAAAAATATATTAAAATGAAATATAAATCACAAATTTTAAATTTTTGCTTACTAATACACAATAATATTGACATTGTGGATCAACAAATAATTGTGCAACATATTCAAGTTTTATTGAATCAAGTTGACGAATAAGTACATTATCTTTTTCATCATGACATACATAGATTTTTTCTTCTGTTAACATAACACTACATGGTACTGTATTTGCTGAATTGTCTTCATCTTTCATTGCCAAACGCTAAAATAAAATATTAATTTTAAATCAAAAAATTTTTTTTTGTCTAAATGATATTTACTCCTTGGGAAAGACCTTTCATAACAGCATTTAACCATTCATCTTGTTCAGTTTTTGATTTTGCTGCCATAATTAATGTTACATCTTGAGCAAACATTATTTCAATTACATATGGTCGATCAGCATTGCGATTTCTTCGACATCCTTGACAATTTTCATCGCTAAATCATAACACTATTATTTTTTTTTTTATACAAAAGAAATTATATTTTTACAGTAATGTATATGATAATGTTGGAATTGTATCTGACTTATGTAAATAGATATTGAGGCGATCAACTCTAAAGAAAAATTCAATAATGAAATTGAAAGAAATATTTTTCTTATTATACCTAAGAGTAACATAAGCATTTCGCCATGTTTCAAATGAATGTCGATGAGATTTAAGTGTTGCTGCACCAAGACGTCGCATAGCTGTTGCTGGTTCAACAAGTTTTGTATGAAGAAAACCTTCTTTACGTAATTTTCGTCCACTCATTTGTGGTTCTTCCCAAAATGTATAATGATAATCAAGTAATTTAACTTCATGAGCATTCTAAAAAAAACAAAAATCAAACAACAATATATAAATTTACTAAATAAAAAACTCATTTACACTTTTTTTCGTATCCGTAGCTAATGCTTTTTTAATTGATAATTCTTGCATTGTTGCTGGTAATAATTGTGGTTCACGAAAACGTCCAATTTTTGAAGCTTCGCGAATACTAGTACATATAGCTCTGAAAAAGTAAATATTTATCCAGAAAATATAACGAATCAATATACAGTTGTAATCAAAAGTATAGGATCAAGGACATTGATTGAAAAAAACTGAAAGATGGAAATGTTTCATCAGTTTCAGAGCCTATGTTTTCTATTTTGACTACAGAGTCGGATAGAGCAAAAAAATGTCATTTTGAACATCATGTTCTAGGAATTGATGCATCCTAACACGGTAGTTTTCAGATACTAGAAGACTTTATCGAATGTATTTTTTAACAATACCATTTTAAAGAGCACAAAATCTTGAATAAAATAAAGGATCATTGCATTTTATTCAGAGTTTTGTACTGTATAAGGTGGTACTCTTAAAAAATAATTTTCACACATTCTTCTAGGATCTGTTTGGTTTTTTTTTCAGGAACTATACTCCATCTATGAAATATTAGTATGGAATGCATTTGAATTGTCTATTCAAACCACTATATTGAATTTTAGTCTTATATTTTTAACCACTATTTTAAATTGTTGGGCTTTTAGATTGTGAAATCAAGAATATAAAATTTATTTTCGTTTACCTTGTTAATTCTACACATCCTGTTGTTAAGGAACGAAGTTTATTATTTTTAGCTGTAATTATACGAAGAAATTGTTCATTTGGACCAATCTTAAATAATCAAATAATTATTTTCATTATTAAAAAAAAATGAATTTTTTACTTCAATATAATCGATTTGTTCTAATTGAATACTTTCAATTTTTTCTATTCGATGTAAACCATTAGTTTCGTTTATTTGTCGTAGTAAATAAACCTTCATTGTTGTTACAAGAACAAAAACATTTTCAAGGTTACCATTATTATGACCAATAGTTGTTGGAAATAACTATAAAGAAAATTTATTTAACAAAAATAGAAAAGCTTTTCGATTGTTCTTTTTTATACTTTAATTAATTCTTCTTTATTTTGTGTTTCATAAACTTCTAATGTAAATTGTAATTGAAGATTAGCATCAGCTCTATAAATAAAATAATGAAACAGAAAGAAATATTTTTAATTCTTCTTACGGTATTTCAAGTGAATCTATATGAGTAACTTGTAGAAGATCATCATTTTTTCTTTCAGTACTTAAATCATTTAATCCATTATCAGTTGACAATGATAATGAAGACATTACTGAATGTTCAGCTTTTTCAGAAACATTTATTGAATCTTCAATGGATACTGACGATTGATTTTCTAGTATTATAGATTGATTTGCCACTATTAAAGGTTGACTATCAAGTGTATCTGTGAAAATTGGTGTATCATCTGTAGAAATTGTCATGTTTTGTTGTTCATTAATTTTTTTTAATGATATAGGTGATGGTGTTCGTGGTCGATTATTTAACATAGGATCAAGTTCACTTAAACTTGAACTAAGTCCTGATGTTATATTTGCTAATGGTAATGGTGAATCAGTTGTTAAAGCTGTAGAGTTTGATATTTGGTTTTCTTCATTAAGTGATGAACCATCTATAGATGGATTATCAAAACTAACAGATGATGAACGTGATAATGCAGCTGGATGAATATCCGAAGATATAAAACTATTAACAACAGATGATGCTGACGATGTATGATCAATTCGTTTAGGTACTCGAACACGTTCTATTCAAAATAAAAAAAGAAAAATTTCACGATTAAATTATTATAGTAATGGACAAAAAACTTCATTG
Organism: Rotaria sordida; assembly: GCA_905250125.1. NCBI lineage: Eukaryota > Metazoa > Rotifera > Eurotatoria > Philodinida > Philodinidae > Rotaria > Rotaria sordida. Next base: position 156,930 of record CAJNOL010000292.1, read on the forward strand.
AAGTCGATCTCGACCATTGTATGCACTGGATTTTTGTTGTCAGTCGATTCTTCAATATGTACTGCAATATTTCAACTATTCACATCACTAATTTCATTGAAGTTCATCGATCCTTTCTAAGACTATGTTCATTTTTGTGGAGAGGAACCATTTACTATTCTTTGGAAGTCGATAACTTAGTGACAATTCAATGAAATGAATTCATACTTTTTAAGAAACTACTTCCACAGTCATATATCATTATGTACAAATTTCAGAAGCAAATTTTGCACAACAGAGAAACGGGATTTAGATGATAACCTTTTTAATTCTAAGAATTCAGAACCATTAATATTCGAGCAAATGAACTTATCTTTTAGAAGAAGAAAGATCAGATACATGTAAAATTAGTCACGTTTTTAGTAAGAAACACCACAAAATTTTCTAGGCAATCTATTTTAGCTTAAAATGCTGAGTGCAAAAAAATAGGTGCCGTCCATTAGTTGAGGAGTCTTCCCTTTGATTCTTAGTTTTTCATCGCTAATATAACTTCGAAGTGTTCTCTGTCAAGTGTTATATAAATGAGAGTTCTCAGCTAGTACTTAAATTAAATTCAACTCTCGAATCCTCTAGCAGAAAAACGCGTACTGTGATTATTCTTTCTATGCAAAAATCTCCTAATCATAAGTTCTAAAAGTGTTCAGAGCATGGATCATGAATCTCTAATACGGCCATTTTAATTGAAGTAAAAAAGTCTTGGAAGTTTATTTTGCGTTTTTCTCAAAATTGATTTTCTAGCAAAAAAAAAACCTAAAATTTTCTCCCACATGGTACGTTCAATCGGGCTCAAATTTTTTTATGAGTATTGCAATCAAATTAGAAAGCATGTGTTTTTTTTTTCTTCAATATATTGTTCCTACGAAATTCGGTAGCCTTTAAAAAGGGAAGCATCTTGAAGTTTTGAGTCTATTACTCTACTTATTGAGATCTATCTATCTATCTTGAAATTTTTAGACCTTCAGAACATACAATGGCTGAGATTGGCTGAAATGGAGATTTTTGGTTCATCATTGTAAATAAAAATTTACTCGATGTAACAGTAGTACTAGGTGAGATAGCAGGTGACGAAGGTACATGTTGAACATCATATCGAGATAAATATGTAGCAAATGTTGGAACATCATTTCGTATCCCTGGCAATGAAAGTTTTTCTGTATCTTTTAGATCAACTTGTAAATATGCTGGCCAACAACAACGATCAAAATATACACAATCCTAAAAATTAAAATCATTGATTTTTTTTCTCTATTGAAATTAAATTGTTTTTTTTTTACAGTATTTAAATTAAATTGAATATTTTCTAAACCGGAACATAATGTTGTAAGTGCAATTAATCTCTATAGAAAAAAAAGAAAATTTAATATAGTCTAATGAAAAAAAAGAAATCGTACTTGAGTATCATTAACTATTGAATCTGATGTATAAAATTTTTTAATTAATTTTTTATTATCTTGAAAACATTTCATATAACTTTCTGTTAAATTATCATTAAATGCAAAAAAAAACCATGCACGACCACGACCAATATTTGTTTCTATATTGAATAATGAATTGATTTGTGTTAATAATAATTTAGGAGTAAATTCACTAACACATTTATAATAACCATCTTGAACATATTTTAATCTAAATAATAAATATTTTTTTATTTTTTGTGAAATACAATCTAAACAGAATATTAAAAAAAAATGTGGACCTCGCCGCAGACTGTGACAAACATTGTTAATATAAGATGAAAGACCTTATATGAATAACATCTCGTTATCACATATGTACTGTTGCCTTTTTACATTTCTAAAGGATTAAATAAAATGATATTGAAGATATGTGTTCGAAAATCGAAAGAATAAAATTATTTCTTTGTGATTAGTAACGGCAACTGCATTATGTTTGACAATTCAATTCCACAGGGATTACATTGACAGCTTTTTATTTATTCAATACTAGAAGAAGAAAAAATTTCCAAACAACGAATAGATTATTACCCATAGAGTAGAGCAAAATCAAGATGTTCGAGTAAACAATGCACTTGCCAATCATCATTTGTTATAACTCGTGTAGTTTGTTCATCATCATCGACAGCTAATCGATGAATCTAAATTATATATCATATTTAATTACTAATTAAATAAATAATATTAAATAAACAAACTTCTCGAATAGCTGCTGAAATATTTGTTAAAATTTTATCTTTTATTATCTTTGGTCCATAAAGATAACTCATATTTGAAGTAAAGAAAAATAATCTACAACTAGAAGAAAAATAATATACATTTAAAAATTTAAGAATAAAAGTAGATTCTGTTCTTGTCAATGTTTTCAATGGGAGAAAAATGAATCATTAGTAATGAATCATTTAGTAATGATTACATTGCAAAATTTTGTATGTCATAAGATGAGTCAGATATTTCGGTAAAAGATGTCAAATACTTCTCAAGTAAAAACTGATGTCATTAGTTGTTTTGAAGCACATTGAAATGAACTCATGAATATTTATAAATATTTAACAAGTGATTATTCCATTGGCTATCTCGGTTTCTTGAAAAATAATCATTAAGAAATCACATTAAATTTTAATTTTATATCCTTTTCTAAATCCATTTAATCGACCAGAAAACTACGAAAAAATAAAAACGATACAATCAAATGTTCATATTTTTTTTGTTTTCTTTCTTACATATTAATTAGAATCTATTTATACTAAACGCATATATGATAGATGCAAAAAATATATAGTCATAATAGAAATCTGATGATTTAAATTTGCATATAGCCTTTATATTGACTGAGAACTATGACACTTAAGCAATCAACTACAGTCATGTGTAGCAGGGTTCTTTTTGACGTATTTGCCGCAGCTATATATAAATTTCAATCATGGAATTTCCATCTAGGCTATAATTTCCTCTTCAGTACGAATCACTCTTGTGTGAATTCTATGTCTCAGATTAACACATCGATTCTTGTAGAAAGGAAAAAAAATAGTTAAATTAATTTGGATATGTACCAGTCAGTTCAACATTTTTTCCATATACTCATGAAAGCATGATTTTGAAGGAAATGCCTTAAGAATATTTATATTTATTCGCAAGATTATGCAGTATTCTAATTATCTAGAAAGAAAATATGAAACGTATTAAGCTGACAGATTAAAGAATGAAAATCTTTTTTTTTTTTATACATATAAAGAAAAACAAAGAGCTCGAAGCAAATTGACTCCTTGAATTAATCTATTCATAATGTAAGAAAAAAAAAACAATTAAATCGAACATCTGATGCCTCAAGAAAACGAAAAAAAAACGAAAAGAAGTAGAAGAAGAAACATAATCAAATAAAATCAATTTAATTTTTTATTACAAAATAATTTTTTCTTTTAGTTTTATATCCTAAAACAAAACATATTTTTTCTATTTTTATCTAATACATGATGGAAGTATAATAGAATTTTCAAAATCAAATTCTAATAAATTCTCATTTGATTGATGTTTTTTATCAACAGTTGAATTAATTGTTTTAGCATGACTTGTAAACCATTTTGGTTTTAATGCATTTTTAAATGCATTCCATGCAAAATCTCCACTTTGTTGTTGTAAACCTGAATCATTAAGAATATCTTTAACGAATTGAGTTGCAGCTATTTTAATATTCTCATCATCTAATACTTGATGACTAACATCTAATGCTAAATTTGTTAACATTTGTTTTGTTTTATCATCATTAACAAATTCTTTTAATAGAATATATAAAGCATCTTGATTATCTTTTTGTAAAATAGCACGACGAAATAATTGTCCTAGTTGTATTTCTGTTTCAGATTTTTTCATAACGTCATATATTATTTGTGATGTAAATTCAGATACATTTTGTTGCATTTCACGATCAATCATTAAACGTTGTAAAAGTCGTATAAGAGTTTGTTTTGTTGATGGATCATCCATAACACGTTCAAGAAATACAAGTGCTTTTGATAATATATTTGGATCAGATAAAAGATTTTGAATAAGTTCTTGAGATAAAACATTAACTTGTTGTCTTACACTATCTAAACAAAAATAATCATTTTTTTATTTTGAAAATTATTCAAATATAAATAGAATATATAAGAATAAATGTAAAAGTTAAGCATGCACTATACTTTTTTACCATGATATTATTTGAAAGAGAAATACTTTTGATTTTTCAGGCAGAAAAGCCGACTTTGTTCACACTCAATTAAATCAAAATTAGTAAACTGTAATTCAACTTATCGATGTAGAAAGCAAAAAATAGAAATACTTCAATGAAATTTACCTTGTTCTAAACTACTTTTTGCCACATCAGCAACTTGTGCAACCGTTTGATTTTTTAATGGTTTTCGAAAGATATATAAAAAAATTACAGTCGATATAGCTATAATTCCAGACCCAATAATAAGTGCTTTAACAACACCACGTTGCTCATGAAAATGAAGACGTCGTAAAACTATTTCAGATATTTCACTTGCTGATAAATGAGAACGTGTTGATGGAGGTCCTGAATGTTTTTCTGATGATGATGATGATGATGATGATACTGTATCATTTTTTACAGCCAACGGACATGTTAAATGTATTGGTCGATATTTAATTAAAATTAATTGTGAAAGACAATATCCTCTTCGTATACAATTTAATCTTGTAAACATCTTGAAGAAAAGAAAAAAATGAGATCGTTTGTTTTTTGTTTCGAAAAGTTAAAGGATTATGACTTTTGTTTTTTTGCATATACAGATAATCAAAGGAATACACTGTCGAAATCAAATACAAGCAGAAAGAAGAAAAAAAAAAGAAAGAAAGGACTTTGCGATCAACTTTTTCTACTACCATAGACGTCTTACAAAAAAACAAAAAAAGAAGAAAAAAAGAAATGAAGTATCAGTGAATTATTATTCAGTCATATTTGGTTCATCATCATTTTGATTAGCCATATGTGCTACACGAAATTCATCATAATGTTTTTTACGTTTTAATTCAAATTGTCTTTTTCGTTCTGAAAAAAAAAAATGTTTTTTTCTTTGTAAATTAATAACTTTATTATATTAACAACAAACCTCGTTCTTCAGGTGTTAATGCTGGTTCATCATCCTGATCAATTTCAACATGCACATGATGATGGTGACCAGAAGATGTTGATGAATCGCGTGAAGTATGATGAACTAATATTGGTTTTATTGAATCAATTGATAAACGAGGTGAAGATATACTAATAAATAATCAAAGAAGATTATTTTTATATAAGTTAAAGTCAATATCAATTTACCTTTGACTTCCTTTTCGTTCTCCATCGGATTCATGTGAAGGAATTGCTGTAGTTTCATTATGTTCCTTTTGTTCTTCTTGTTCAAGAGCACGTAATTCGTCCTCAATTTCTTTTTTACGTAATCGTACAACTTCAAATTCATTATAATGTTGTTTACGATGAGTTTCAAATTGTTTTCGATGTTCTAAAAAAGAATTCATAATGATTGATTTATTTATTTTTTGTTTTGTTTAGCGATTTCTTTCTTCATACCTAAATCTTCTGGTGAAAGTTCATCAATAGGTTCGTCAATTGATAAACGTGCTTGACGATTGTGACGTGGCTGAGATGAATCCGGCGAAGGTATTGTTGATTGATTTAATCTTAATAAATATATAAAGCAAAAAACAGAAATATTAGAAAATAAAACAAAAAAATTTTTTTTTTTAAATCAATAAAAACCGTTGTGCAAGTGTAAGAGGATCAATTCCAGCATTTGATGCTTCCGGAAGTATTTCTTCATCAACCATATCATTTCGTGCATAGGGTGTTTTAGGTTCTTCTATTTTCATATGACCATAATCTTTATCAGGTGGATGATATGTTGCAATTATATTCATTTCATCAAAATGCGGAATTTTATGACTAAGAAAAAGAAAATATAAATTAATAATAAATTTTGAAATTCTTTTTGTTTTTCTTTACCTTTTACTTTCAGATCTAGTCATGCCAGTTGTTGGACAATTATTTAATGATGGTATTATTGTTTCATGATGCATATCTTGGTTTGAATCATCAAAACTTTTTCTTGATTTAAGAATACCTCTCGATGGTTGCATATGTAAATTTGCCACTGGATCATGTACTTCAGGATCAGTATTTGACGACATTATGCTTCAGTATTTTTTTTATTATTAATATTATTATTATGATTTTAATAATTTATGTTGTGTAAAATTTTTTTCATCTAAATTGACAAAAGATAAAAATTAATCTTTTAATGATAATTAAAACAGAATTAGCTGAGAAAATATATAGATATTAATAGTGTCAGATTAGACAATAGCTTTGCTTTTCTTCTTTTTTTTTTCTACTATGCGAAATAAATGGGCAATGCTATTTTCTTTTTTGTCCTTTTCTACACTCTCTCCACACTAAATGATATATGAAAAGAAAAAGACTCGAACGCAAAAATATAGCACGAGTGCGAGTAATATATGCATTGCTGATTTGTTGTTGAGATTAATTACGATTGCTTGCTTCCGTTTTTTTCTTTTTTCTCTTGCACATATACATACGTAAACTATTAATATAGTGGTTATTCTTCGATTTGACTCAATATATGAGTAATATTGGAATCATATCGATAGAATAGACTAATAAATTCAAATGTAAGGACAATCTTCCCTATAGGGATTTATATTATGATTGTCTATTATATCATTTAAATGACAGATAATCAGTAAATCATCGATAGGAGATAGTTTTGTTGACTATATATAAATAAGAATAAAAAAAAAACGAAGAGGCTGAACATTTCAATGATATTTAAATTCAGATGTCAGAATAGACATTTATTATCATCAACAAATGTCGATTACTGATAACGATTGACTAAAATATCACTTTAAAATAAATACATAAAAGATTACCTGAATAAATAAAATTTTTTCAATTAATAAAATGAATAATAAAAAAAAACCTACTAGAATATCTAAGAAATGAAAAATTCTGTCAATTAATTATATAAATGATAATTCAATGATTAATTGACAAAAAAGAAAACTCAAGAAAGTGATAATGCTAATAACACAATTAGAACGTATGTATGTATGACTTGTATACTATTGCAACGGATTGGTGTATAGTGTCAAGGCATATATATCTTTAAAACACACTTGGCTTATACACACTAACTTAGAAAGAATATTTAACTGAATTTAAATTTCAAAAGTACTAATTAAGAGATATATGCAAAGAATATTGAGTGTATTTCCTAAAATAACTATAGATGTCGTTAGATTTTGAATCACTACTATAGTGGTTCATTATGACATCTTTGAATTCAATGGCGACTATAGATACAGTACTGTACAGTGTTTCCAATATTAAGTACTTCAAGCAAAAGCGAAGTACTCGAGGTACTTACGATTTTGAAAAAGTACTGTGTTTTGTACTTTGCTGGAAAATACACAGTACCTTGATGGTACTTTGTAAAATAAGAAAGCACTTTGCTTATTTCTTACACTATTATTTAAAAGTTACTCATCTCCCTATTGTTTATTGATTATATTGGTAGATGAGATGGAGCAAAAAGAAATTTTCGTTTTGTCTCATTGAATTTAACATTGAAATTTCTATTTATCTTTTCAGATTTTCAATATTATTTTTTCTAATACTTTCTTCATTTCTTCTTATCATATATTTAGATCTAATTCATGATTCTCGATTATCTTTTGAAAAGTGGAAGGAGCAAAAATGTTGGCAGAAAGTACCTTATCTGACTTCACTAGCAGAAATCGAACAAAGAATACTAAATAAATCGACTTTCTGCGGGGTTTTATTAACAGAAAATATTTTTATGCGACTTTCTACTAGAATTTATTATGAAGTTTTCAAAAATTTGGCAGAAAGTGTTAGAAAATTTTCTAGAAACCGAGTGTAGTTTCGATTTGTGGTGAGAGTTAGAGCCTCAGTTCTCCCTAATCAAAGAGCATGATCTCATTCCATCTATGTGTATTTAATTAACTAGTCCTTTGATTTTTATTAAGCAAATCTATGTTGTGATACTTTGAGGTACTTTGATATTTAGGACACAGTACCAGCGTTTCCAATACAAATCTGAAACAAAGTATATTTGAGTATTCGCTTCCATTGACAAAATATTTGCTGGTACTGTATTAATATTATTCCTATACATATTGGATTAAATAATCATTGTTGAAATATATTCTTTTGTTGCTTAGTGTATAGACAACGATTCTTGTCAATGTGTTCTTTTTGTTATTGATTACTTATTAAAGAAAAAAAAAAACACATGAAAACTAAAAAGACAAAAATAACATTCTTTTGAATTATGATGACTTGTCGACGATCATGTTTTAAGAAAATAAAATAATTTGAGTTTTATATTAGATACGAAAAGAAATATTTTCTTACGAAATATATAATTCGATTCATTTTCATCATCTTCGCCCATTTTTTTATTCTTTTAGAATAAATAGATTGTCACTTTTTTTTGTCATTAGAAGTATAATAGCTGTTCTGTCAAATCTTGAACCAAATAAAAAACGAATAGTTTTTCCTATTGTTAAATTTCTATTATGTCAACAGTAACAAAAAAAAATAAAAATAAACAATATATTCATCAAATTAAAAAATTTACAAGTGTTATTTGAGAAATTACACACGACAGTTTGAATTAAATTTCGAGTTATTTGGTTTATAGAACACATTAATAAATAATAGTGTTAGCTCGATTAATCCATAACATATGCAAATTTACTATCAAGCGTCGTGTGCTTCCTACAGCATGACAAGTAATAATTGAAGAGTCGTTTGTTGGTGATTGGAATAAAAAAATGGATGTTGTATTTTTCTTTAATGCAACACTGTCATAATAATACACTCTTCAAAGACTGAAGTTTTTTTCTTCTTTAATCGAGAGAATGGTTGTGAAATTAATGCTAAATACGATAAATACTGACGATATTTATTGAGTAGAAATATCGAATAAAATGTCTTTCAGTAGCATCTATCCATAGCATAAAAATCTTGATAAAATCAATAGTAATCATTTATTTATATTACATGTTAAATTCAAAAGTGATAGCAGCGATGAAACCGCTAAAGTTTTTTCCTGACCGGTCGAAACGTTCAGGTCGATATGATTCATTCTTCTTTATTTTTCTTTTCTAACCCTATATCATTCAAATCAATTAGTTTCAATCACTACAGTAATGGCAAAAGAATCCTGTTTTACTATTAGAGTGCCATTCGCTATTCATTTCCGTCCGATTTCTCTCTCTCTCTTAACATCTATCTGTAAGCAATCATTTCTAGCACTAAAAAATCTATATTAGCTATATTTATGAACTATTTGTTAGACACGAACATCATTAATTAATTATATACTAAGTCTGCGCTCCATGTTTTTTTATTTGTGTGAAATATATGCTATCGATACTAAAAAATAGGAATAAATCTATGATTAATTACAATGCTAAGCAATGATTCAATTTTGTTTTGATAATATTACGTGATATGATAAAATATATCAAATATACTATGATGAGTTTTGACCTAATGAAAATAGTTTTCGACATTAGCAAAAAAGTATTTAATCAATCTTTTGAAAAAAAAACACCATGCAAAAGCTCGAAGAATGTCAAGACTGGACGTTTACTGTTACCGACTACAACATCGTGTGATAGATTATTATTTAGAGTTCTTTTACAATTTGTTGGAATAATATCTATGCACCGAATTAGACTGAATGCTACAGAAAAAGTGTTCATGTATTAAAAAAGAAAGGTATTTTGGCCCACAAGAATAGATGCTGAGATGGTCACAGAGTTGTGAAAAATAAGAAAACGGGAGTGAGAAAAATATAATACAGAATCGATATTTTCGATCGAGACAAGATTATTTTTCGAAAATAATAATATCTTATGAAACTTGGTGAATGGTTTTCAGGATTGATGAACCTGAATCTACAGAAGATTTGTCAAAATCTCGAGTTCGATTCTTTCAATCAAGAAAGATCTATCTCTATATATTAAGCGAATTGTGAAAAATAGATCTGTCGCCAGAGAAAAATTCAAACTTGAAAATTTTGGCTAAGCAAATACTTAGATTACGAGCTCTTGACTCTCAAAATCTTTGATCAGGTTTTATAAAATCCAGTTATTTACGTTTTGTAGGATGTGAGTGTGACTATAGATGAAAACGAGACTCACACCCACCCCACACCCTTGTTCTTGTTCTTCATTCATTTGTTGTTGTTCCTGTTGTTAGTATAACATTAGTTTGTGTTTGTGCATCATTTTGACATATTTTAACTGTTTGTTGTGCACAATCCGTTTTAGTTATATTTCCTTGTTCTAGATAATAATTCATGAATGTTTGAGTTTTGTCTTGTACTATATGGAAAAAAGTATTATTTAATGTTGTTGTTTGTTGTTCGTCTGGAAGTGTTTGCTTTTGAAATAAAATATAATCAATAGTAAAATTTGTTATTGTTGAATTAGATGAAATTTGATGACATTGATCAGGACATAATTGTTGTTGATGAATCATAGATGTTGATACTAAACAAAGATTTTACAATGATAAAAGGTGTTGAATTTATAATGGATAGTTCAAAGGTTGTCTGACAAAGTTTTCCTTCATTTTCCAAATGATTGTAGGGATCAGCAGAAATTGTGAGGATGTCGATGTAGATGGGGATAGGTCTTATCTTCAACCACATCTACACTCGCAAAGACCAACGATTTTTCTCTTGCAAAACTCTATACTTCACTTTTATGAGACAGAATTTTTTTTTTATGATAACAAGGATTAAATCAGAATGCATGTCTCGTGTTTTTTTTTTCGAACAAAACTTCCTAGAACTCAGTAGAAGCCAGGGCT